>CAWWDK010000098.1:0-239714 GCA_963942575.1 Priocnemis perturbator
AGTTCTTGAAAGAATCGAACGAAACGCGGTGCATCGTGTGTCGCGCTTGCAAAACGCGAGAACTAGCAAGATTTCATCGTCCGCAAGTGTAACACGGCGTATCTCGGCCATTTATCAACGGATTCGTGCGAATCAAGTGTCATACGCGTTTTTAGCGTCTAAAACGCACGGGGAGCACGTTTTCGACGCGAAAAGCTCGCGGATGTCCGAGATACGAGAGTTCTTGAACGAATCGAACGAAACGCGGTGCATCATGTGTCGCGCTTGCAAAACGCGAGAACTAGCAAGATTTCATCGTCCGCAAGTGTAACACGGCGTATCTCGGCCATTTCTCAACGGATTCGTGCGAATCAAGTGTCATACGCGTTTTTAGCGTCTAAAACGCACGGGGAGCACGTTTTCGACGCGAAAAACTCGCGGATGTCCGAGATACGAGAGTTCTTGAACGAATCGAACGAAACGCGGTGCATCGTGTGTCGCGCTTCCAAAACGCGAGAACTAGCAAGATTTCATCGTCCGCAAGTGTAACACGGCGTATCTCGGCCATTTCTCAACGGATTCGTGCGAATCAAGTGTCATACGCGTTTTTAGCGTCTAAAACGCACGGGGAGCACGTTTTCGACGCGAAAAACTCGCGGATGTCCGAGATACGAGAGTTCTTGAACGAATCGAACGAAACGCGGTGCATCGAGTGTCGCGCTTGCAAAACGCGAGAACTAGCAAGATTTCATCGTCCGCACGTGTAACACGGCGTATCTCGGCCTTTTCTCAACGGATTCGTGCGCATCAAGTGTCATACGCGTTATTAGCGTCTAAAACGCACGGGGAGCACGTTTTCGACGCGAAAAACTCGCGGATGTCCGAGATACGAGAGTTCTTGAACGAATCGAACGAAACGCGGTGCATCGTGTGTCGCGCTTGCAAAACGCGAGAACTAGCAAGATTTCATCGTCCGCAAGTGTAACACGGCGTATCTCGGCCATTTCTCAACGGATTCGTGCGAATCAAGTGTCATACGCGTTTTTAGCGTCTAAAACGCACGGGGAGCACGTTTTCGACGCGAAAAACTCGCGGATGTCCGAGATACGAGAGTTCTTGAACGAATCGAACAAAACCCGGTGCATCGTGTGTCGCGCCTGCAAAACGCGAGAACTAGCAAGATTTCATCGTCCGCAAATGTAACACGGCGTATCTCGGCCATTTCTCAACGGATTCGTGCGAATCAAGTGTCATACGCGTTTTTAGCGTCTAAAACGCACGGGGAGCACGTTTTCCACGCGAAAAACTCGCGGATGTCCGAGATACGAGAGTTCTTGAACGAATCGAACGAAACGCGGTGCATCGTGTGTCGCGCTTGCAAAACGCGAGAACTAGCAAGATTTCATCGTCCGCAAGTGTAACACGGCGTATCTCGGCCATTTCTCAACGGATTCGTGCGAGCCAAGTGTCATACGCGTTTTTAGCGTCTAAAACGCACGGGGAGTACGTTTTCGACGCGAAAAACTCGCGGATGTCCGAGATACGAGAGTTCTTGAACGAATCGAACGAAACGCGGTGCATCGTGTGTCGCGCTTGCAAAACGCGAGAACTAGCAAGATTTCATCGTCCGCAAGTGTAACACGGCGTATCTCGGCCATTTCTCAACGGATTCGTGCGAATCAAGTGTCATACGCGTTTTTAGCGTCTAAAACGCACGGGGACCACGTTTTCGACGCGAAAAACTCGCGGATGTCCGAGATACGAGAGTTCTTGAATGAATCGAACGAAACGCGGTGCATCGTGTGTCGCGCTTGCAAAACGCGAGAACTAGCAAGATTTCATCGTCCGCAAGTGTAACACGGCGTATCTCGGCGATTTCTCAACGGATTCGTGCGAATCAAGTGTCATACGCGTTTTTAGCGTCTAAAACGCACGGGGAGCACGTTTTCAACGCGAAAAACTCGCGGATGTCCGAGATACGAGAGTTCTTGAACGAATCGAACGAAACGCGGTGCATCGTGTGTCGCGCTTGCAAAACGCGAGAACTAGCAAGATTTCATCGTCCGCAAGTGAAACACGGCGTATCTCGGCCATTTCTCAACGGATTCGTGCGAATCAAGTGTCATACGCGTTTTTAGCGTCTAAAACGCACGGGGAGCACGTTTTCGACGCGAAAAACTCGCGGATGTCCGAGATACGAGAGTTCTTGAACGAATCGAACGAAACGCGGTGCATCGTGTGTCGCTATTGCAAAAGTCGAGAACTAGCAAGATTTCATCGTCCGCAAGTGTAACACGGCGTATCTCGGCCATTTCTCAACGGATTCGTGCGAATCCAGTGGCATACGCGTTTTTAGCGTCTAAAACGCACGGGGAGCACGTTTTCGACGCGAAAAACTCGCGGATGTCCGAGATACGAGAGTTCTTGAACGAATCGAACGAAACGCGGTGCATCGTGAGTCGCGCTTGCAAAACGCGAGAACTAGCAAGATTTCATCGTCCGCAAGTGTAACACGGCGTATCTCGGCCATTTCTCAACGGATTCGTGCGAATCAAGTGTCATACGCGTTTTTAGCGTCTAAAACGCACGGGGAGCACGTTTTCGACGGGAAAAACTCACGGATTTCCGAGATACGAGAGTTCTTGAACGAATCGAACGAAACGCGGTGCATCGTGTGTCGCGCTTGCAAAACGCGAGAACTAGCAAGATTTCATCGTCCGCAAGTATAACACGGCGTATGTCGGCCATTTCTCAACGGATTCGTGCGAATCAAGTGTCATACGCGTTTTTAGCGTCTAAAACGCACGGGGAGCACGTTTTCGACGCGAAAAACTCGCGGATGTCCGAGATACGAGAGTTCTTGAACGAATCGAACGAAACGCGGTGCATCGTGTGTCGCGCTTGCAAAACGCGAGAACTAGCAAGATTTCATCGTCCGCAAGTGTAACACGGCGTATCTCGGCCATTTCTCAACGGATTCGTGCGAATCAAGTGTCATACGCGTTTTTAGCGTCTAAAACGCACGGAGAGCACGTTTTCGACGCGAAAAACTCGCGGATGTCCGAGATACGAGAGTTCTTGAACGAATCGAACGAAACGCGGTGCATCGTGTGTCGCGCTTGCAAAACGCGAGAACTAGCAAGATTTCATCGTCCGCAAGTGTAACACGGCGTATCTCGGCCATTTCTCAACGGATTCGTGCGAATCAAGTGTCATACGCGTTTTTAGCGTCTAAAACGCACGGGGAGCACGTTTTCGACGCGAAAAACTCGCGGATGTCCGAGATACGAGAGTTCTTGAACGAATCGAACGAAAAGCGGTGCATCGTGTGTCGCGCTTGCAAAACGCGAGAACTAGCAAGATTTCATCGTCCGCAAGTGTAACACGGCGTATCTCGGCCATTTCTCAACGGTATTCGTGCGAATCAAGTGTCATACGCGTTTTTAGCGTCTAAAACGTACGGGGAGCACGTTTTCAACGCGAAAAACTCGCGGATGTCCGAGATACGAGAGTTCTTGAACGAATCGAACGAAACGCGGTGCATCGTGTGTCGCGCTTGTAAAACGCGAGAACTAGCAAGATTTCATCGTCCGCAAGTGTAACACGGCGTATCTCGGCCATTTCTTAACGGATTCGTGCGAATCAAGTGTCATACGCGTTTTTAGCGTCTAAAACGCACGGGGAGCACGTTTTCGACGCAAAAAACTCGCGGATGTCCGAGATACGAGAGTTCTTGAACGAATCGAACGAAACGCGGTGCATCGTGTGTCGCTATTGCAAAAGTCGAGAACTAGCAAGATTTCATCGTCCGCAAGTGTAACACGGCGTATCTCGGCCATTTCTCAACGGATTCGTGCGAATCAAGTCTCATACGCGTTTTTAGCGTCTAAAACGCACGGGGAGCACGTTTTCGACGCGAAAAACTCGCGGATGTCCGAGATACGAGAGTTCTTGAACGAATCGAACGAAACGCGGTGCATCGTGTGTCGCGCTTGCAAAACGCGAGAACTAGCAAGATTTCATCGTCCGCAAGTGTAACACGGCGTATCTCGGCCATTTCTCAACGGATTCGTGCGAATCAAGTGTCATACGCGTTTTTAGCTTCTAAAACGCACGGGGAGCACGTGTTCGACGCGAAAAACCCGCGGATGTCCGAGATACGAGAGTTCTTGAACGAATCGAACGAAACGCGGTGCATCGTGTGTCGCGGTTGCAAAACGCGAGAACTAGCAAGATTTCATCGCCCGCAAGTGTAACACGGCGTATCTCGGCCATTTCTCAACGGATTCGTGCGAACCAAGTGTCATACACGTTTTTAGCGTCTAAAACGCACGGGGAGCACGTTTTCGACGCGAAAAACTCGCGGATGTCCGAGATACGAGAGTTCTTGAACGAATCGAAAGAAACGCGGTGCATCGTGTGTCGCGCTTGCAAAACGCGAGAACTAGCAAGATTTCATCGTCCGCAAGTGTAACACGGCGTATCTCGGCCATTTCTCAACGGATTCGTGCGAATCAAGTGTCATACGCGTTTTTAGCGTCTAAGACGCACGGGGAGCACGTTTTCGACGCGAAAAACTCGCGGATGTCCGAGATACGAGAGTTCTTGAACGAATCGAACGAAACGCGGTGCATCGTGTGTCGCGCTTGCAAAACGCGAGAACTAGCAAAATTTCATCGTCCGCAAATGTAACACGGCGTATCTCGGCCATTTCTCAACGGATTCGTGCGAATCAAGTGTCATACGCGTTTTAGCGTCTAAGACGCACGGGGAGCACGTTTTCGACGCGAAAAACTCGCGGATGTCCGAGATACGAGAGTTCTTGAACGAATCGAACGAAACGCGGTGCATCGTGTGTCGCGCTTGCAAAACGCGAGAACTAGCAAAATTTCATCATCCGCAAATGTAACACGGCGTATCTCGGCCATTTCTCAACGGATTCGTGCGAATCAAGTGTCATACGCGTTTTTAGCGTCTAAAACGCACGGGCAGCACGTTTTCGACGCGAAAAACTCGCGGATGTCCGAGATACGAGAGTTCTTGAACGAATCGAACGAAACGCGCTGCATCGTGTGTCGCGCTTGCAAAACGCGAGAACTAGCAAGATTTCATCGTCCGCAAGTGTAACACGGCGTATCTCGGCCATTTCTCAACGGATTCGTGCGAATCAAGTGTCATACGCGTTTTTAGCGTCTAAAACGCACGGGGAGCACGTTTTCGACGCGAAAAACTCGCGGATGTCCGAGATACGAGAGTTCTTGAACGAATCGAACGAAACGCGGTGCATCGTGTGTCGCGCTTGCAAAACGCGAGAACTAGCAAGATTTCATCGTCCGCAAGTGTAACACGGCGTATCTCGGCCATTTCTCAACGGATTCGTGCGAATCAAGTGTCATACGCGTTTTTAGCGTCTAAAACGCACGGGGAGCACGTTTTCGACGCGAAAAACTCACGGATGTCCGAGATACGAGAGTTCTTGAACGAATCGAGCGAAACGCGGTGCATCGTGTGTCGCGCTTGCAAAACGCGAGAACTAGCAAGATTTCATCGTCCGCAAGTGTAACACGGCGTATCTCGGCCATTCCTCAACGGATTCGTGCGAATCAAGTGTCATACGCGTTTTTAGCGTCTAAAACGCACGGGGAGCGCGTTTTCGACGCGAAAAACTCGCGGATGTCCGAGATACGAGAGTTCTTGAACGAATCGAACGAAACGCGGTGCATCGTGTGTCGCGCTTGCAAAACGCGAGAACTAGCAAGATTTCATCGTCCGCAAGTGTAACACGGCGTATCTCGGCCATTTCTCAACGGATTCGTGCGAATCAAGTGTCATACGCGTTTTTAGCGTCTAAAACGCACGGGGAGCACGTTTTCGAAACGAAAAACTCGCGGATGTCCGAGATACGAGAGTTCTTGAACGAATCGAACGAAACGCGGTGCATCGTGTGTCGCGCTTGCAAAACGCGAGAACTAGCAAGATTTCATCGTCCGCAAGTGTAACACGGCGTATCTCGGCCATTTCTCAACGGATTCGTGCGAATCAAGTGTCATACGCGTTTTTAGCGTCTAAAACGCACAGGGAGCACGTTTTCGACGCGAAAAACTCGCGGATGTCCGAGATACGAGAGTTCTTGAACGAATCGAACGAAACGCGGTGCATCGTGTGTCGCGCTTGCAAAACGCGAGAACTAGCAAGATTTCATCGTCCGCAAGTGTAACACGGCGTATCTCGGCCATTTCTCAACGGATTCGTGCGAATCAAGTGTCATACGCGTTTTTAGCGTCTAAAACGCAACGGCGAGCACGTTTTCGACGCGAAAAACTCGCGGATGTCCGAGATACGAGAGTTCTTGAACGAATCGAACGAAACGCGGTGCATCGTGTGTCGCGCTTGCAAAACGCGAGAACTAGCAAGATTTCATCGTCCGCAAGTGTAACACGGCGTATCTCGGCCATTTCTCAACGGATTCGTGCGAATCAAGTGTCATACGCGTTTTAGCGTCTAAAACGCACAGGGAGCACGTTTTCGACGCGAAAAACTCGCGGATGTCCGAGATACGAGAGTTCTTGAACGAATCGATCGAAACGCGGTGCATCGTGTGTCGCGCTTGCAAAACGCGAGAACTAGCAAGATTTCATCGTCCGCAAGTGTAACACGGCGTATCTCGGCCATTTCTCAACGGATTCGTGCGAATCAAGTGTCATACGCGTTTTTAGCGTCTAAAACGCACGGGGAGCACGTTTTCGACGCGAAAAACTCGCGGATGTCCGAGATACGAGAGTTCTTGAACGAATCGAACGAAACGCGGTGCATCGTGTGTCGCGCTTGCAAAACGCGAGAACTAGCAAGATTTCATCGTCCGCAAGTGTAACACGGCGTATCTCGGCCATTTCTCAACGGATTCGTGCGAATCAAGTGTCATACGCGTTTTTAGCGTCTAAAACGCACGGGGAGCACGTTTTCGACGCGAAAAACTCGCGGATGTCCGAGATACGAGAGTTCTTGAACGAATCGAACGAAACGCGGTGCATCGTGTGTCGCGCTTGCAAAACGCGAGAACTAGCAAGATTTCATCGTCCGCAAGTGTAACACGGCGTATCTCGGCCATTTCTCAACGGATTCGTGCGAATCAAGTGTCATACGCGTTTTTAGCGTCTAAAACGCACAGGGAGCACGTTTTCGACGCGAAAAACTCGCGGATGTCCGAGATACGAGAGTTCTTGAACGAATCGAACGAAACGCGGTGCATCGTGTGTCGCGCTTGCAAAACGCGAGAACTAGCAAGATTTCATCGTCCGCAAGTGTAACACGGCGTATCTCGGCCATTTCTCAACGGATTCGTGCGAATCAAGTGTCATACGCGTTTTTAGCGTCTAAAACGCACGGGGAGCACGTTTTCGACGCGAAAAACTCGCGGATGTCCGAGATACGAGAGTTCTTGAACGAATCGAACGAAACGCGGTGCATCGGGTGTCGCGCTTGCAAAACGCGAGAACTAGCAAGATTTCATCGTCCGCAAGTGTAACACGGCGTATCTCGGCCATTTCTCAACGGATTCGTGCGAATCAAGTGTCATACGCGTTTTTAGCGTCTAAAACGCACGGGGAGCACGTTTCCGACGATAAAAACTCGCGGATGTCCGAGATACGAGAGTTCTTGAACGAATCGAACGAAACGCGGTGCATCGTGTGTCGCGCTTGCAAAACGCGAGAACTAGCAAGATTTCATCGTCCGCAAGTGTAACACGGCGTATCTCGGCCATTTCTCAACGGATTCGTGCGAATCAAGTGCCATACGCGTTTTTAGCGTCTAAAACGCAACGGCGAGCACGTTTTCGACGCGAAAAACTCGCGGATGTCCGAGATACGAGAGTTCTTGAACGAATCGAACGAAACGCGGTGCATCGTGTGTCGCGCTTGCAAAACGCGAGAACTAGCAAGATTTCATCGTCCGCAAGTGTAACACGGCGTATCTCGGCCATTTCTCAACGGATTCGTGCGAATCAAGTGTCATACGCGTTTTTAGCGTCTAAAACGCACGGGGAGCACGTTTTCGACGCGAAAAACTCGCGGATGTCCGAGATACGAGAGTTCTTGAACGAATCGAACGAAACGCGGTGCATCGTGTGTCGCGCTTGCAAAAAGCGAGAACTAGCAAGATTTCATCGTCCGCAAGTGTAACACGGCGTATCTCGGCCATTTCTCAACGGATTCGTGCGAATCAAGTGTCATACGCGTTTTTAGCGTCTAAAACGCACGGGGAGCACGTTTTCGACGCGAAAAACTCGCGGATGTCCGAGATACGAGAGTTCTTGAACGAATCGAACGAAACGCGGTGCATCGTGTGTCGCGCTTGCAAAACGCGAGAACTAGCAAGATTTCATCGTCCGCAAGTGTAACACGGCGTATCTCGGCCATTTCTCAACGGATTCGTGCGAATCAAGTGTCATACGCGTTTTTAGCGTCTAAAACGCACGGGGAGCACGTTTTCGACGCGAAAAACTCGCGGATGTCCGAGATACGAGAGTTCTTGAACGAATCGAACGAAACGCGGTGCATCGTGTGTCGCGCTTGCAAAACGCGAGAACTAGCAAGATTTCATCGTCCGCAAGTGTAACACGGCGTATCTCGGCCATTTCTCAACGGATTCGTGCGAATCAAGTGTCATACGTGTTTTTAGCGTCTAAAACGCACGGGGAGCACGTTTTCGACGCGAAAAACTCGCGGATGTCCGAGATACGAGAGTTCTTGAACGATTCGAACGAAACGCGGTGCATCGTGTGTCGCGCTTGCAAAACGCGAGAGCTAGCAAGATTTCATCGTCCGCAAGTGTAACACGGCGTATCTCGGCCATTTCTCAACGGATTCGTGCGAATCAAGTGTCATACGCGTTTTTAGCGTCTAAAACGCACGGGGAGCATGTTTTCGACGCGAAAAACTCGCGGATGTCCGAGATACGAGAGTTCTTGAACGAATCGAACGAAACGCGGTGCATCGTGTGTCGCGCTTGCAAAACGCGAGAACTAGCAAGATTTCATCGTCCGCAAGTGTAACACGGCGTATCTCGGCCATTTCTCAACGGATTCGTGCGAATCAAGTGTCATACACGTTTTTAGCGTCTAAAACGCACGGGGAGCACGTTTTCGACGCGAAAAACTCGCGGATGTCCGAGATACGAGAGTTCTTGAACGAATCGAACGAAACGCGGTGCATCGTGTGTCGCGCTTGCAAAACGCGAGAACTAGCAAGATTTCATCGTCCGCAAGTGTAACACGGCGTATCTCGGCCATTTCTCAACGGATTCGTGCGAATCAAGTGTCATACACGTTTTTAGCGTCTAAAACGCACGGGGAGCACGTTTTCGACGCGAAAAACTCGCGGATGTCCGAGATACGAGAGTTCTTGAACGAATCGAACGAAACGCGGTGCATCGTGTGTCGCGCTTGCAAAACGCGAGAACTAGCAAGATTTCATCGTCTGCAAGTGTAACACGGCGTATCTCGGCCATTTCTCAACGGATTCGTACGAATCAAGTGTCATACGCGTTTTTAGCGTCTAAAACGCACGGGGAGCACGTTTTCGACGCGAAAAACTCGCGGATGTCCGAGATACGAGAGTTCTTGAACGAATCGAACGAAACGCGGTGCATCGTGTGTCGCGCTTGCAAAACGCGAGAACTAGGAAGATTTCATCGTCCGCAAGTGTAACACGGCGTATCTCGGCCATTTCTCAACGGATTCGTGCGAATCAAGTGTCATACGCGTTTTTAGCGTCTAAAACGCACGGGGAGCCCGTTTTCGACGCGAAAAATTCGCGGATGTCCGAGATACGAGAGTTCTTGAACGAATCGAACGAAACGCGGTGCATCGTGTGTTGCGCTTGCAAAACGCGAGAGCTAGCAAGATTTCATCGTCCGCAAGTGTAACACGGCGTATCTCGGCCATTTCTCAACGGATTCGTGCGAATCAAGTGTCATACGCGTTTTTAGCGTCTAAAACGCACGGGGAGCACGTTTTCGACGCGAAAAACTCGCGGATGTCCGAGATACGAGAGTTCTTGAACGAATCGAACGAAACGCGGTGCATCGTGTGTCGCGCTTGCAAAACGCGAGAACTAGCAAGATTTCATCGTCCGCAAGTGTAACACGGCGTATCTCGGCCATTTCTCAACGGATTCGTGCGAATCAAGTGTCATACGCGTTTTTAGCTTCTAAAACGCACGGGGAGCACGTGTTCGACGCGAAAAACCCGCGGATGTCCGAGATACGAGAGTTCTTGAACGAATCGAACGAAACGCGGTGCATCGTGTGTCGCGCTTGCAAAACGCGAGAACTAGCAAGATTTCATCGTCCGCAAGTGTAACACGGCGTATCTCGGCCATTTCTCAACGGATTCGTGCGAATCAAGTGTCACACGCGTTTTTAGCGTCTAAAACGCACGGGGAGCACGTTTTCGACGCGAAAAACTCGCGGATGTCCGAGATACGAGAGTTCTTGAACGAATCGAACGAAACGCGGTGCATCGTGTGTCGCGCTTGCAAAACGCGAGAACTAGCAAGATTTCATCGTCCGCAAATGTAACACGGCGTATCTCGGCCATTTCTCAACGGATTCGTGCTAATCAAGTGTCATACGCGTTTTTAGTGTCTAAAACGCACGAGGAGCACGTTTTCGACGCGAAAAACTCGCGGATGTCCGAGATACGAGAGTTCTTGAACGAATCGAACGAAACGCGGTGCATCGTGTGTCGCGCTTGCAAAACGCGAGAACTAGCAAGATTTCATCGTCCGCAAGTGTAACACGGCGTATCTCGGCCATTTCTCAACGGATTCGTGCGAATCAAGTGTCATACGCGTTTTTAGCGTCTAAAACGCACGGGGAGCACGTTTTCGACGCGAAAAACTCGCGGATGTCCGAGATACGAGAGTTCTTGAACGAATCGAACGAAACGCGGTGCATCGTGTGTCGCGCTTGCAAAACGCGAGAACTAGCAAGATTTCATCGTCCACAAGTGTAACACGGCGTATCTCGGCCATTTCTCAACGGATTCGTGCGAATCAAGTGTCATACGCGTTTTTAGCGTCTAAAACGCACGGGGAGCACGTTTTCGACGCGAATAACTCGCGGATGTCCGAGATACGAGAGTTCTTGAACGAATCGAACGAAACGCGGTGCATCGTGTGTCGCGCTTGCAAAACGCGAGAACTAGCAAGATTTCATCGTCCGCAAGTGTAACACGGCGTATCTCGGCCATTTCTCAACGGATTCGTGCGAATCAAGTGTCATACGCGTTTTTAGCGTCTAAAACGCACGGGGAGCACGTTTTCGACGCGAAAAACTCGCGGATGTCCGAGATACGAGAGTTCTTGAACGAATCGAACGAAACGCGGTGCATCGTGTGTCGCGCTTGTAAAACGCGAGAACTAGCAAGATTTCATCGTCCGCAAGTGTAACACGGCGTATCTCGGCCATTTCTTAACGGATTCGTGCGAATCAAGTGTCATACGCGTTTTTAGCGTCTAAAACGCACGGGGAGCACGTTTTCGACGCGAAAAACTCGCGGATGTCCGAGATACGAGAGTTCTTGAGCGAATCGAACGAAACGCGGTGCATCGTGTGTCGCTATTGCAAAAGTCGAGAACTAGCAAGATTTCATCGTCCGCAAGTGTAACACGGCGTATCTCGGCCATTTCTCAACGGATTCGTGCGAATCAAGTGTCATACGCGTTTTTAGCGTCTAAAACGCACGGGGAGCACGTTTTCGACGCGAAAAACTCGCGGATGTCCGAGATACGAGAGTTCTTGAACGAATCGAATGAAACGCGGTGCATCGTGTGTCGCGCTTGCAAAACGCGAGAACTAGCAAGATTTCATCGTCCGCAAGTGTAACACGGCGTATCTCGGCCATTTCTCAACGGATTCGTGCGAATCAAGTGTCATACGCGTTTTTAGCTTCTAAAACGCACGGGGAGCACGTGTTCGACGCGAAAAACCCGCGGATGTCCGAGATACGAGAGTTCTTGAACGAATCGAACGAAACGCGGTGCATCGTGTGTCGCGCTTGCAAAACGCGAGAACTAGCAAGATTTCATCGTCCGCAAGTGTAACACGGCGTATCTCGGCCATTTCTCAACGGATTCGTGCGAATCAAGTGTCATACGCGTTTTTAGCGTCTAAAACGCACGGGGAGCACGTTTTCGACGCGAAAAACTCGCGGATGTCCGAGATACGAGAGTTCTTGAACGAATCGAACGAAACGCGGTGCATCGTGTGTCGCGCTTGCAAAACGCGAGAACTAGCAAGATTTCATCGTCCACAAGTGTAACACGGCGTATCTCGGCCATTGCTCAACGGATTCGTGCGAATCAAGTGTCATACGCGTTTTTAGCGTCTAAAACGCACGGGGAGCACGTTTTCGACGCGAAAAACTCGCGGATGTCCGAGATACGAGAGTTCTTGAACGAATCGAACGAAACGCGGTGCATCGTGTGTCGCGCTTGCAAAACGCGAGAACTAGCAAGATTTCATCGTCCGCAAGTGTAACACGGCGTATCTCGGCCATTGCTCAACGGATTCGTGCGAATCAAGTGTCATACGCGTTTTTAGCGTCTAAAACGCACGGGGAGTACGTTTTCGACGCGAAAAACTCGCGGATCTCCGAGATACGAGAGTTCTTGAACGAATCGAACGAAACGCGGTGCATCGTGTGTCGCGCTTGCAAAACGCGAGAACTAGCAAGATTTCATCGTCCGCAAGTGTAACACGGCGTATCTCGGCCGTTTCTCAACGGATTCGTGCGAATCAAGTGTCATACGGGTTTTTAGCGTCTAAAACGCACGGGGAGCACGTTTTCGACGCGAAAAACTCGCGGATGTCCGAGATACGAGAGTTCTTGAACGAATCGAACGAAACGCGGTGCATCGTGTGTCGCGCTTGCAAAACGCGAGAACTAGCAAGATTTCGTCGTCCGCAAGTGTAACACGGCGTATCTCGGCCGTTTCTCAACGGATTCGTGCGAATCAAGTGTCATACGCGTTTTTAGCGTCTAAAACGCACGGGGAGCACGTTTTCGACGCGAAAAACTCGCGGATGTCCGAGATACGAGAGTTCTTGAACGAATCGAACGAAACGCGGTGCATCGTGTGTCGCGCTTGCAAAACGCGAGAACTAGCAAGATTTCATCGTCCGCAAGTGTAACACGGCGTATCTCGGCCATTTCTCAACGGATTCGTGCGAATCAAGTGTGTAACCGTCCAATTCGGAGCGTTACATCACTGCGTTACATACGGCACTGTGTTTCTCGCAAGCACACTACGCGGCACGCCCGGGTCAAGCGTGTGTACGAGCACGACCGTCGTGTCGTACGTAAACACATACGTACGCATCATATGCCTAGTTACCGACCCCGGCAATAGATGCCTCCTTTTCTCGTAAGAGTATTTCGGCGCTATTAAGAATATATAGTGCCCGGCGCCAACGGCAAGGCGTTCTTATCCTGAGCAGTATTGAAGTGTAAGCGAAAGCGCTGCCTTTACCAACACGCACAACGCCGTACCGCCGGACATTATATACGGAAACAGTTAGTAGTAAGACGAGACAGAATTATAAAACGCCGACATAGAATCCACGAAGAAGCGCTCTCCTTCTACAGAATATTGTACACGTCGCGGAAGTCTGCTCCAGTCACTGCCTTGTCAAACTGCTTGCCACTATAAGCGCGTGATAAAACAATTCATTTAGAAGCATCGCATTTATACCGTGCATTCAACCGCGTATATTCGTACTCGCGTACTCATATCCGATATACTAATTGTACCCGCCGTAGTAAGAGCGTCGCGTCCATTAGCCAGGGTAGTTCCACTATAAGAATCTGAAAGAATAAAAAAGAATAAAGAAGGAGAATAAAAAGAATAAAGACGCAGGAGAATAAAAAGAATAGAATTAGCTCCAGAGAAGTTGAAGTGGCTAGACTGACTCCCGGCCAGCTTCGCGCTCCCGCAGAACAGTGTCGTGTGCCGTTCTTCCAACTTCTCTGTGTATCCCTGTAAGCAGGCGGACGTATCCGGCGGCCTGGCAATTGCCCCCCAAGGGATACTCCTAGCCTTCCTTGCAGGCAGTTTGCATACTAGTAAAAAGTAATACAGGATATCGGTGGTGCGATAGACGGACTGTACGGCCAGCTACGCGCTCCCCTCATAAGTCGATTTCATAACTGCCGAATTCCTGTAGACGTATTAAATATCTTGCAGTAGAGTCACTAGAATAAGAAACGCCTGAGTCCGAACACATTATAGAAACAGGACACGGAATAGCCATTGGCAGACGGATAACAAGCTCGGCCCATGCACTTCGGTGTTCCCCGCCTGACGATCCTAGTCTTCGCCAAGGTGATTCCTGGTCTAGAAGCACATGCATACATAGCGTTCGTATAGATAACAGGCGTTAATAGTGTCTGTCTTGGCAATATCGAAACTTAGCGTATAATACGTAATAGCCATAGCCATATAACACCGACGCGTGACACGATTTTCCATGTACATATTTTTCACGAGAATATAATATTTATTGTGTGTATTCCATATTTCGCTTGTCTCGATTCGCCCAGTGCACGAACCAATCGACGCATTCTGCGTCGATCTCCGAGAACAGAAAACAGTTCCGCTGTTCTCCTACGGCACTGCATAGTGCGGGGTGACCCTCAGGGACACGCTCCTACACGGAACAAGTTCGTTACCCCGAATAACGCTATGCAGTGTCATTTTTGACACGTATCCGGTCTATACCGAGACGGGTTACGAAAGGCTTTTTCACGGCAAACCCGCCGGGAACGAGTCCGGTGCAAGTCAGGGCAAAATATCGCCCAGTCAAGAAAAATACGGTCACAAGTGTCATACGCGATTTTAGCGTCTAAAACGCACGGGGAGCACGTTTTCGACGCGAAAAACTCGCGGATGTCCGAGATACGAGAGTTCTTGAACGAATCGAACGAAACGCGGTGCATCGTGTGTCGCGCTCGCAAAACGCGAGAACTAGCAAGATTTCATCGTCCGCAAGTGTAACACGGCGTATCTCGGCCATTTCTCAACGGATTCGTGCGAATCAAGTGTCATACGCGTTTTTAGCGTCTAAAACGCACGGGGAGCACGTTTTCGACGAGAAAAACTCGCGGATGTCCGAGTTACGAGAGTTCTTGAACGAATCGAACGAAACGCGGTGCATCGTGTGTCGCGCTTGCAAAACGCGAGAACTAGCAAGATTTCATCGTCCGCAAGTGTAACACGGCGTATCTCGGCCATTTCTCAACGGATTCGTGCGAATCAAGTGTCATACGCGTTTTTAGCGTCTAAAACGCACGGGGAGCACGTTTTCGACGCGAAAAACTCGCGGATGTCCGAGATACGAGAGTTCTTGAACGAATCGAACGAAACGCGGTGCATCGTGTGTCGCGCTTGCAAAACGCGAGAACTAGCAAGATTTCATCGTCCGCAATTGTAACACGGCGTATCTCGGCCATTTCTCAACGGATTCGTGCGAATCAAGTGTCATACGCGTTTTTAGCGTCTAAAACGCACGGGGAGCACGTTTTCGACGCGAAAAACTCGCGGATGTCCGAGATCCGAGAGTTCTTGAACGAATCGAACGAAACGCGATGCATCGTGTGTCGCGCTTGCAAAACGCGAGAACTAGCAAGATTTCATCGTCCGCAAGTGTAACACGGCGTATCTCGGCCAATTCTCAACGGATTCGTGCGAATCAAGTGTCATACGCGTTTTTAGCGTCTAAAACGCACAGGGAGCACGTTTTCGACGCGAAAAACTCGCGGATGTCCGAGATACGAGAGTTCTTGAACGAATCGAACGAAACGCGGTGCATCGTGTGTCGCGCTTGCAAAACGCGAGAACTAGCATTATTTCATCGTCCGCAAGTGTAACACGGCGTATCTCGGCCATTTCTCAACGGATTCGTGCGAATCAAGTGTCATACGCGTTTTTAGCGTCTAAAACGCACGGGGAGCACGTTTTCGACGCGAAAAACTCGCGGATGTCCGAGATACGAGAGTTCTTGAAAGAATCGAATGAAACGCGGTGCATCGTGTGTCGCGCTTGCAAAACGCGAGAACTAGCAAGATTTTATCGTCCGCAAGTGTAACACGGCGTATCTCGGCCATTTATCAACGGATTCGTGCGAATCAAGTGTCATACGCGTTTTTAGCGTCTAAAACGCACGGGGAGCACGTTTTCGACGCGAAAAGCTCGCGGATGTCCGAGATACGAGAGTTCTTGAACGAATCGAACGAAACGCGGTGCATCATGTGTCGCGCTTGCAAAACGCGAGAACTAGCAAGATTTCATCGTCCGCAAGTGTAACACGGCGTATCTCGGCCATTTCTCAACGGATTCGTGCGAATCAAGTGTCATACGCGTTTTTAGCGTCTAAAACGCACGGGGAGCACGTTTTCGACGCGAAAAACTCGCGGATGTCCGAGATACGAGAGTTCTTGAACGAATCGAACGAAACGCGGTGCATCGTGTGTCGCGCTTCCAAAACGCGAGAACTAGCAAGATTTCATCGTCCGCAAGTGTAACACGGCGTATCTCGGCCATTTCTCAACGGATTCGTGCGAATCAAGTGTCATACGCGTTTTTAGCGTCTAAAACGCACGGGGAGCACGTTTTCGACGCGAAAAACTCGCGGATGTCCGAGATACGAGAGTTCTTGAACGAATCGAACGAAACGCGGTGCATCGAGTGTCGCGCTTGCAAAACGCGAGAACTAGCAAGATTTCATCGTCCGCACGTGTAACACGGCGTATCTCGGCCTTTTCTCAACGGATTCGTGCGCATCAAGTGTCATACGCGTTATTAGCGTCTAAAACGCACGGGGAGCACGTTTTCGACGCGAAAAACTCGCGGATGTCCGAGATACGAGAGTTCTTGAACGAATCGAACGAAACGCGGTGCATCGTGTGTCGCGCTTGCAAAACGCGAGAACTAGCAAGATTTCATCGTCCGCAAGTGTAACACGGCGTATCTCGGCCATTTCTCAACGGATTCGTGCGAATCAAGTGTCATACGCGTTTTTAGCGTCTAAAACGCACGGGGAGCACGTTTTCGACGCGAAAAACGCGCGGATGTCCGAGATACGAGAGTTCTTGAACGAATCGAACGAAACGCGGTGCATCGTGTGTCGCGCTTGCAAAACGCGAGAACTAGCAAGATTTCATCGTCCGCAAGTGTAACACGGCGTATCTCGGCCATTTCTCAACGGATTCGTGCGAACCAAGTGTCATACGCGTTTTTAGCGTCTAAAACGCACGGGGAGTACGTTTTCGACGCGAAAAACTCGCGGATGTCCGAGATACGAGAGTTCTTGAACGAATCGAACGAAACGCGGTGCATCGTGTGTCGCGCTTGCAAAACGCGAGAACTAGCAAGATTTCATCGTCCGCAAGTGTAACACGGCGTATCTCGGCCATTTCTCAACGGATTCGTGCGAATCAAGTGTCATACGCGTTTTTAGCGTCTAAAACGCACGGGGACCACGTTTTCGACGCGAAAAACTCGCGGATGTCCGAGATCCGAGAGTTCTTGAACGAATCGAACGAAACGCGATGCATCGTGTGTCGCGCTTGCAAAACGCGAGAACTAGCAAGATTTCATCGTCCGCAAGTGTAACACGGCGTATCTCGGCCAATTCTCAACGGATTCGTGCGAATCAAGTGTCATACGCGTTTTTAGCGTCTAAAACGCACAGGGAGCACGTTTTCGACGCGAAAAACTCGCGGATGTCCGAGATACGAGAGTTCTTGAACGAATCGAACGAAACGCGGTGCATCGTGTGTCGCGCTTGCAAAACGCGAGAACTAGCATTATTTCATCGTCCGCAAGTGTAACACGGCGTATCTCGGCCATTTCTCAACGGATTCGTGCGAATCAAGTGTCATACGCGTTTTTAGCGTCTAAAACGCACGGGGAGCACGTTTTCGACGCGAAAAACTCGCGGATGTCCGAGATACGAGAGTTCTTGAAAGAATCGAACGAAACGCGGTGCATCGTGTGTCGCGCTTGCAAAACGCGAGAACTAGCAAGATTTCATCGTCCGCAAGTGTAACACGGCGTATCTCGGCCATTTATCAACGGATTCGTGCGAATCAAGTGTCATACGCGTTTTTAGCGTCTAAAACGCACGGGGAGCACGTTTTCGACGCGAAAAGCTCGCGGATGTCCGAGATACGAGAGTTCTTGAACGAATCGAACGAAACGCGGTGCATCATGTGTCGCGCTTGCAAAACGCGAGAACTAGCAAGATTTCATCGTCCGCAAGTGTAACACGGCGTATCTCGGCCATTTCTCAACGGATTCGTGCGAATCAAGTGTCATACGCGTTTTTAGCGTCTAAAACGCACGGGGAGCACGTTTTCGACGCGAAAAACTCGCGGATGTCCGAGATACGAGAGTTCTTGAACGAATCGAACGAAACGCGGTGCATCGTGTGTCGCGCTTCCAAAACGCGAGAACTAGCAAGATTTCATCGTCCGCAAGTGTAACACGGCGTATCTCGGCCATTTCTCAACGGATTCGTGCGAATCAAGTGTCATACGCGTTTTTAGCGTCTAAAACGCACGGGGAGCACGTTTTCGACGCGAAAAACTCGCGGATGTCCGAGATACGAGAGTTCTTGAACGAATCGAACGAAACGCGGTGCATCGAGTGTCGCGCTTGCAAAACGCGAGAACTAGCAAGATTTCATCGTCCGCACGTGTAACACGGCGTATCTCGGCCTTTTCTCAACGGATTCGTGCGCATCAAGTGTCATACGCGTTATTAGCGTCTAAAACGCACGGGGAGCACGTTTTCGACGCGAAAAACTCGCGGATGTCCGAGATACGAGAGTTCTTGAACGAATCGAACGAAACGCGGTGCATCGTGTGTCGCGCTTGCAAAACGCGAGAACTAGCAAGATTTCATCGTCCGCAAGTGTAACACGGCGTATCTCGGCCATTTCTCAACGGATTCGTGCGAATCAAGTGTCATACGCGTTTTTAGCGTCTAAAACGCACGGGGAGCACGTTTTCGACGCGAAAAACTCGCGGATGTCCGAGATACGAGAGTTCTTGAACGAATCGAACAAAACCCGGTGCATCGTGTGTCGCGCCTGCAAAACGCGAGAACTAGCAAGATTTCATCGTCCGCAAATGTAACACGGCGTATCTCGGCCATTTCTCAACGGATTCGTGCGAATCAAGTGTCATACGCGTTTTTAGCGTCTAAAACGCACGGGGAGCACGTTTTCCACGCGAAAAACTCGCGGATGTCCGAGATACGAGAGTTCTTGAACGAATCGAACGAAACGCGGTGCATCGTGTGTCGCGCTTGCAAAACGCGAGAACTAGCAAGATTTCATCGTCCGCAAGTGTAACACGGCGTATCTCGGCCATTTCTCAACGGATTCGTGCGAGCCAAGTGTCATACGCGTTTTTAGCGTCTAAAACGCACGGGGAGTACGTTTTCGACGCGAAAAACTCGCGGATGTCCGAGATACGAGAGTTCTTGAACGAATCGAACGAAACGCGGTGCATCGTGTGTCGCGCTTGCAAAACGCGAGAACTAGCAAGATTTCATCGTCCGCAAGTGTAACACGGCGTATCTCGGCCATTTCTCAACGGATTCGTGCGAATCAAGTGTCATACGCGTTTTTAGCGTCTAAAACGCACGGGGACCACGTTTTCGACGCGAAAAACTCGCGGATGTCCGAGATACGAGAGTTCTTGAATGAATCGAACGAAACGCGGTGCATCGTGTGTCGCGCTTGCAAAACGCGAGAACTAGCAAGATTTCATCGTCCGCAAGTGTAACACGGCGTATCTCGGCGATTTCTCAACGGATTCGTGCGAATCAAGTGTCATACGCGTTTTTAGCGTCTAAAACGCACGGGGAGCACGTTTTCAACGCGAAAAACTCGCGGATGTCCGAGATACGAGAGTTCTTGAACGAATCGAACGAAACGCGGTGCATCGTGTGTCGCGCTTGCAAAACGCGAGAACTAGCAAGATTTCATCGTCCGCAAGTGAAACACGGCGTATCTCGGCCATTTCTCAACGGATTCGTGCGAATCAAGTGTCATACGCGTTTTTAGCGTCTAAAACGCACGGGGAGCACGTTTTCGACGCGAAAAACTCGCGGATGTCCGAGATACGAGAGTTCTTGAACGAATCGAACGAAACGCGGTGCATCGTGTGTCGCTATTGCAAAAGTCGAGAACTAGCAAGATTTCATCGTCCGCAAGTGTAACACGGCGTATCTCGGCCATTTCTCAACGGATTCGTGCGAATCCAGTGGCATACGCGTTTTTAGCGTCTAAAACGCACGGGGAGCACGTTTTCGACGCGAAAAACTCGCGGATGTCCGAGATACGAGAGTTCTTGAACGAATCGAACGAAACGCGGTGCATCGTGAGTCGCGCTTGCAAAACGCGAGAACTAGCAAGATTTCATCGTCCGCAAGTGTAACACGGCGTATCTCGGCCATTTCTCAACGGATTCGTGCGAATCAAGTGTCATACGCGTTTTTAGCGTCTAAAACGCACGGGGAGCACGTTTTCGACGCGAAAAACTCACGGATTTCCGAGATACGAGAGTTCTTGAACGAATCGAACGAAACGCGGTGCATCGTGTGTCGCGCTTGCAAAACGCGAGAACTAGCAAGATTTCATCGTCCGCAAGTATAACACGGCGTATGTCGGCCATTTCTCAACGGATTCGTGCGAATCAAGTGTCATACGCGTTTTTAGCGTCTAAAACGCACGGGGAGCACGTTTTCGACGCGAAAAACTCGCGGATGTCCGAGATACGAGAGTTCTTGAACGAATCGAACGAAACGCGGTGCATCGTGTGTCGCGCTTGCAAAACGCGAGAACTAGCAAGATTTCATCGTCCGCAAGTGTAACACGGCGTATCTCGGCCATTTCTCAACGGATTCGTGCGAATCAAGTGTCATACGCGTTTTTAGCGTCTAAAACGCACGGAGAGCACGTTTTCGACGCGAAAAACTCGCGGATGTCCGAGATACGAGAGTTCTTGAACGAATCGAACGAAACGCGGTGCATCGTGTGTCGCGCTTGCAAAACGCGAGAACTAGCAAGATTTCATCGTCCGCAAGTGTAACACGGCGTATCTCGGCCATTTCTCAACGGATTCGTGCGAATCAAGTGTCATACGCGTTTTTAGCGTCTAAAACGCACGGGGAGCACGTTTTCGACGCGAAAAACTCGCGGATGTCCGAGATACGAGAGTTCTTGAACGAATCGAACGAAAAGCGGTGCATCGTGTGTCGCGCTTGCAAAACGCGAGAACTAGCAAGATTTCATCGTCCGCAAGTGTAACACGGCGTATCTCGGCCATTTCTCAACGGATTCGTGCGAATCAAGTGTCATACGCGTTTTTAGCGTCTAAAACGTACGGGGAGCACGTTTTCAACGCGAAAAACTCGCGGATGTCCGAGATACGAGAGTTCTTGAACGAATCGAACGAAACGCGGTGCATCGTGTGTCGCGCTTGTAAAACGCGAGAACTAGCAAGATTTCATCGTCCGCAAGTGTAACACGGCGTATCTCGGCCATTTCTTAACGGATTCGTGCGAATCAAGTGTCATACGCGTTTTTAGCGTCTAAAACGCACGGGGAGCACGTTTTCGACGCAAAAAACTCGCGGATGTCCGAGATACGAGAGTTCTTGAACGAATCGAACGAAACGCGGTGCATCGTGTGTCGCTATTGCAAAAGTCGAGAACTAGCAAGATTTCATCGTCCGCAAGTGTAACACGGCGTATCTCGGCCATTTCTCAACGGATTCGTGCGAATCAAGTCTCATACGCGTTTTTAGCGTCTAAAACGCACGGGGAGCACGTTTTCGACGCGAAAAACTCGCGGATGTCCGAGATACGAGAGTTCTTGAACGAATCGAACGAAACGCGGTGCATCGTGTGTCGCGCTTGCAAAACGCGAGAACTAGCAAGATTTCATCGTCCGCAAGTGTAACACGGCGTATCTCGGCCATTTCTCAACGGATTCGTGCGAATCAAGTGTCATACGCGTTTTTAGCTTCTAAAACGCACGGGGAGCACGTGTTCGACGCGAAAAACCCGCGGATGTCCGAGATACGAGAGTTCTTGAACGAATCGAACGAAACGCGGTGCATCGTGTGTCGCGGTTGCAAAACGCGAGAACTAGCAAGATTTCATCGCCCGCAAGTGTAACACGGCGTATCTCGGCCATTTCTCAACGGATTCGTGCGAACCAAGTGTCATACACGTTTTTAGCGTCTAAAACGCACGGGGAGCACGTTTTCGACGCGAAAAACTCGCGGATGTCCGAGATACGAGAGTTCTTGAACGAATCGAAAGAAACGCGGTGCATCGTGTGTCGCGCTTGCAAAACGCGAGAACTAGCAAGATTTCATCGTCCGCAAGTGTAACACGGCGTATCTCGGCCATTTCTCAACGGATTCGTGCGAATCAAGTGTCATACGCGTTTTTAGCGTCTAAGACGCACGGGGAGCACGTTTTCGACGCGAAAAACTCGCGGATGTCCGAGATACGAGAGTTCTTGAACGAATCGAACGAAACGCGGTGCATCGTGTGTCGCGCTTGCAAAACGCGAGAACTAGCAAAATTTCATCGTCCGCAAATGTAACACGGCGTATCTCGGCCATTTCTCAACGGATTCGTGCGAATCAAGTGTCATACGCGTTTTTAGCGTCTAAGACGCACGGGGAGCACGTTTTCGACGCGAAAAACTCGCGGATGTCCGAGATACGAGAGTTCTTGAACGAATCGAACGAAACGCGGTGCATCGTGTGTCGCGCTTGCAAAACGCGAGAACTAGCAAAATTTCATCGTCCGCAAATGTAACACGGCGTATCTCGGCCATTTCTCAACGGATTCGTGCGAATCAAGTGTCATACGCGTTTTTAGCGTCTAAAACGCACGGGCAGCACGTTTTCGACGCGAAAAACTCGCGGATGTCCGAGATACGAGAGTTCTTGAACGAATCGAACGAAACGCGCTGCATCGTGTGTCGCGCTTGCAAAACGCGAGAACTAGCAAGATTTCATCGTCCGCAAGTGTAACACGGCGTATCTCGGCCATTTCTCAACGGATTCGTGCGAATCAAGTGTCATACGCGTTTTTAGCGTCTAAAACGCACGGGGAGCACGTTTTCGACGCGAAAAACTCGCGGATGTCCGAGATACGAGAGTTCTTGAACGAATCGAACGAAACGCGGTGCATCGTGTGTCGCGCTTGCAAAACGCGAGAACTAGCAAGATTTCATCGTCCGCAAGTGTAACACGGCGTATCTCGGCCAATTCTCAACGGATTCGTGCGAATCAAGTGTCATACACGTTTTTAGCGTCTAAAACGCACAGGGAGCACGTTTTCGACGCGAAAAACTCGCGGATGTCCGAGATACGAGAGTTCTTGAACGAATCGAACAAAACGCGGTGCATCGTGTGTCGCGCTTGCAAAACGCGAGAACTAGCATTATTTCATCGTCCGCAAGTGTAACACGGCGTATCTCGGCCATTTCTCAACGGATTCGTGCGAATCAAGTGTCATACGCGTTTTTAGCGTCTAAAACGCACGGGGAGCACGTTTTCGACGCGAAAAACTCGCGGATGTCCGAGATACGAGAGTTCTTGAACGAATCGAACGAAACGCGGTGCATCGTGTGTCGCGCTTGCAAAACGCGAGAACTAGCAAGATTTCATCGTCCGCAAGTGTAACACGGCGTATCTCGGCCATTTCTCAACGGATTCGTGCGAATCAAGTGTCATACGCGTTTTTAGCGTCTAAAACGCACGGGGAGCACGTTTTCGACGCGAAAAACTCACGTTTGTCCGAGATACGAGAGTTCTTGAACGAATCGAGCGAAACGCGGTGCATCGTGTGTCGCGCTTGCAAAACGCGAGAACTAGCAAGATTTCATCGTCCGCAAGTGTAACACGGCGTATCTCGGCCATTCCTCAACGGATTCGTGCGAATCAAGTGTCATACGCGTTTTTAGCGTCTAAAACGCACGGGGAGCGCGTTTTCGACGCGAAAAACTCGCGGATGTCCGAGATACGAGAGTTCTTGAACGAATCGAACGAAACGCGGTGCATCGTGTGTCGCGCTTGCAAAACGCGAGAACTAGCAAGATTTCATCGTCCGCAAGTGTAACACGGCGTATCTCGGCCATTTCTCAACGGATTCGTGCGAATCAAGTGTCATACGCGTTTTTAGCGTCTAAAACGCACGGGGAGCACGTTTTCGAAACGAAAAACTCGCGGATGTCCGAGATACGAGAGTTCTTGAACGAATCGAACGAAACGCGGTGCATCGTGTGTCGCGCTTGCAAAACGCGAGAACTAGCAAGATTTCATCGTCCGCAAGTGTAACACGGCGTATCTCGGCCATTTCTCAACGGATTCGTGCGAATCAAGTGTCATACGCGTTTTTAGCGTCTAAAACGCACAGGGAGCACGTTTTCGACGCGAAAAACTCGCGGATGTCCGAGATACGAGAGTTCTTGAACGAATCGAACGAAACGCGGTGCATCGTGTGTCGCGCTTGCAAAACGCGAGAACTAGCAAGATTTCATCGTCCGCAAGTGTAACACGGCGTATCTCGGCCATTTCTCAACGGATTCGTGCGAATCAAGTGTCATACGCGTTTTTAGCGTCTAAAACGCAACGGCGAGCACGTTTTCGACGCGAAAAACTCGCGGATGTCCGAGATACGAGAGTTCTTGAACGAATCGAACGAAACGCGGTGCATCGTGTGTCGCGCTTGCAAAACGCGAGAACTAGCAAGATTTCATCGTCCGCAAGTGTAACACGGCGTATCTCGGCCATTTCTCAACGGATTCGTGCGAATCAAGTGTCATACGCGTTTTTAGCGTCTAAAACGCACAGGGAGCACGTTTTCGACGCGAAAAACTCGCGGATGTCCGAGATACGAGAGTTCTTGAACGAATCGATCGAAACGCGGTGCATCGTGTGTCGCGCTTGCAAAACGCGAGAACTAGCAAGATTTCATCGTCCGCAAGTGTAACACGGCGTATCTCGGCCATTTCTCAACGGATTCGTGCGAATCAAGTGTCATACGCGTTTTTAGCGTCTAAAACGCACGGGGAGCACGTTTTCGACGCGAAAAACTCGCGGATGTCCGAGATACGAGAGTTCTTGAACGAATCGAACGAAACGCGGTGCATCGTGTGTCGCGCTTGCAAAACGCGAGAACTAGCAAGATTTCATCGTCCGCAAGTGTAACACGGCGTATCTCGGCCATTTCTCAACGGATTCGTGCGAATCAAGTGTCATACGCGTTTTTAGCGTCTAAAACGCACGGGGAGCACGTTTTCGACGCGAAAAACTCGCGGATGTCCGAGATACGAGAGTTCTTGAACGAATCGAACGAAACGCGGTGCATCGTGTGTCGCGCTTGCAAAACGCGAGAACTAGCAAGATTTCATCGTCCGCAAGTGTAACACGGCGTATCTCGGCCATTTCTCAACGGATTCGTGCGAATCAAGTGTCATACGCGTTTTTAGCGTCTAAAACGCACAGGGAGCACGTTTTCGACGCGAAAAACTCGCGGATGTCCGAGATACGAGAGTTCTTGAACGAATCGAACGAAACGCGGTGCATCGTGTGTCGCGCTTGCAAAACGCGAGAACTAGCAAGATTTCATCGTCCGCAAGTGTAACACGGCGTATCTCGGCCATTTCTCAACGGATTCGTGCGAATCAAGTGTCATACGCGTTTTTAGCGTCTAAAACGCACGGGGAGCACGTTTTCGACGCGAAAAACTCGCGGATGTCCGAGATACGAGAGTTCTTGAACGAATCGAACGAAACGCGGTGCATCGGGTGTCGCGCTTGCAAAACGCGAGAACTAGCAAGATTTCATCGTCCGCAAGTGTAACACGGCGTATCTCGGCCATTTCTCAACGGATTCGTGCGAATCAAGTGTCATACGCGTTTTTAGCGTCTAAAACGCACGGGGAGCACGTTTCCGACGATAAAAACTCGCGGATGTCCGAGATACGAGAGTTCTTGAACGAATCGAACGAAACGCGGTGCATCGTGTGTCGCGCTTGCAAAACGCGAGAACTAGCAAGATTTCATCGTCCGCAAGTGTAACACGGCGTATCTCGGCCATTTCTCAACGGATTCGTGCGAATCAAGTGCCATACGCGTTTTTAGCGTCTAAAACGCAACGGCGAGCACGTTTTCGACGCGAAAAACTCGCGGATGTCCGAGATACGAGAGTTCTTGAACGAATCGAACGAAACGCGGTGCATCGTGTGTCGCGCTTGCAAAACGCGAGAACTAGCAAGATTTCATCGTCCGCAAGTGTAACACGGCGTATCTCGGCCATTTCTCAACGGATTCGTGCGAATCAAGTGTCATACGCGTTTTTAGCGTCTAAAACGCACGGGGAGCACGTTTTCGACGCGAAAAACTCGCGGATGTCCGAGATACGAGAGTTCTTGAACGAATCGAACGAAACGCGGTGCATCGTGTGTCGCGCTTGCAAAAAGCGAGAACTAGCAAGATTTCATCGTCCGCAAGTGTAACACGGCGTATCTCGGCCATTTCTCAACGGATTCGTGCGAATCAAGTGTCATACGCGTTTTTAGCGTCTAAAACGCACGGGGAGCACGTTTTCGACGCGAAAAACTCGCGGATGTCCGAGATACGAGAGTTCTTGAACGAATCGAACGAAACGCGGTGCATCGTGTGTCGCGCTTGCAAAACGCGAGAACTAGCAAGATTTCATCGTCCGCAAGTGTAACACGGCGTATCTCGGCCATTTCTCAACGGATTCGTGCGAATCAAGTGTCATACGCGTTTTTAGCGTCTAAAACGCACGGGGAGCACGTTTTCGACGCGAAAAACTCGCGGATGTCCGAGATACGAGAGTTCTTGAACGAATCGAACGAAACGCGGTGCATCGTGTGTCGCGCTTGCAAAACGCGAGAACTAGCAAGATTTCATCGTCCGCAAGTGTAACACGGCGTATCTCGGCCATTTCTCAACGGATTCGTGCGAATCAAGTGTCATACGTGTTTTTAGCGTCTAAAACGCACGGGGAGCACGTTTTCGACGCGAAAAACTCGCGGATGTCCGAGATACGAGAGTTCTTGAACGATTCGAACGAAACGCGGTGCATCGTGTGTCGCGCTTGCAAAACGCGAGAGCTAGCAAGATTTCATCGTCCGCAAGTGTAACACGGCGTATCTCGGCCATTTCTCAACGGATTCGTGCGAATCAAGTGTCATACGCGTTTTTAGCGTCTAAAACGCACGGGGAGCATGTTTTCGACGCGAAAAACTCGCGGATGTCCGAGATACGAGAGTTCTTGAACGAATCGAACGAAACGCGGTGCATCGTGTGTCGCGCTTGCAAAACGCGAGAACTAGCAAGATTTCATCGTCCGCAAGTGTAACACGGCGTATCTCGGCCATTTCTCAACGGATTCGTGCGAATCAAGTGTCATACACGTTTTTAGCGTCTAAAACGCACGGGGAGCACGTTTTCGACGCGAAAAACTCGCGGATGTCCGAGATACGAGAGTTCTTGAACGAATCGAACGAAACGCGGTGCATCGTGTGTCGCGCTTGCAAAACGCGAGAACTAGCAAGATTTCATCGTCCGCAAGTGTAACACGGCGTATCTCGGCCATTTCTCAACGGATTCGTGCGAATCAAGTGTCATACACGTTTTTAGCGTCTAAAACGCACGGGGAGCACGTTTTCGACGCGAAAAACTCGCGGATGTCCGAGATACGAGAGTTCTTGAACGAATCGAACGAAACGCGGTGCATCGTGTGTCGCGCTTGCAAAACGCGAGAACTAGCAAGATTTCATCGTCTGCAAGTGTAACACGGCGTATCTCGGCCATTTCTCAACGGATTCGTACGAATCAAGTGTCATACGCGTTTTTAGCGTCTAAAACGCACGGGGAGCACGTTTTCGACGCGAAAAACTCGCGGATGTCCGAGATACGAGAGTTCTTGAACGAATCGAACGAAACGCGGTGCATCGTGTGTCGCGCTTGCAAAACGCGAGAACTAGGAAGATTTCATCGTCCGCAAGTGTAACACGGCGTATCTCGGCCATTTCTCAACGGATTCGTGCGAATCAAGTGTCATACGCGTTTTTAGCGTCTAAAACGCACGGGGAGCCCGTTTTCGACGCGAAAAATTCGCGGATGTCCGAGATACGAGAGTTCTTGAACGAATCGAACGAAACGCGGTGCATCGTGTGTTGCGCTTGCAAAACGCGAGAGCTAGCAAGATTTCATCGTCCGCAAGTGTAACACGGCGTATCTCGGCCATTTCTCAACGGATTCGTGCGAATCAAGTGTCATACGCGTTTTTAGCGTCTAAAACGCACGGGGAGCACGTTTTCGACGCGAAAAACTCGCGGATGTCCGAGATACGAGAGTTCTTGAACGAATCGAACGAAACGCGGTGCATCGTGTGTCGCGCTTGCAAAACGCGAGAACTAGCAAGATTTCATCGTCCGCAAGTGTAACACGGCGTATCTCGGCCATTTCTCAACGGATTCGTGCGAATCAAGTGTCATACGTGTTTTTAGCGTCTAAAACGCACGGGGAGCACGTTTTCGACGCGAAAAACTCGCGGATGTCCGAGATACGAGAGTTCTTGAACGATTCGAACGAAACGCGGTGCATCGTGTGTCGCGCTTGCAAAACGCGAGAGCTAGCAAGATTTCATCGTCCGCAAGTGTAACACGGCGTATCTCGGCCATTTCTCAACGGATTCGTGCGAATCAAGTGTCATACGCGTTTTTAGCGTCTAAAACGCACGGGGAGCATGTTTTCGACGCGAAAAACTCGCGGATGTCCGAGATACGAGAGTTCTTGAACGAATCGAACGAAACGCGGTGCATCGTGTGTCGCGCTTGCAAAACGCGAGAACTAGCAAGATTTCATCGTCCGCAAGTGTAACACGGCGTATCTCGGCCATTTCTCAACGGATTCGTGCGAATCAAGTGTCATACACGTTTTTAGCGTCTAAAACGCACGGGGAGCACGTTTTCGACGCGAAAAACTCGCGGATGTCCGAGATACGAGAGTTCTTGAACGAATCGAACGAAACGCGGTGCATCGTGTGTCGCGCTTGCAAAACGCGAGAACTAGCAAGATTTCATCGTCCGCAAGTGTAACACGGCGTATCTCGGCCATTTCTCAACGGATTCGCGAATCAAGTGTCATACGCGTTTTTAGCGTCTAAAACGCACGGGGAGCACGTTTTCGACGCGAAAAACTCGCGGATGTCCGAGATACGAGAGTTCTTGAACGAATCGAACGAAACGCGGTGCATCGTGTGTCGCGCTTGCAAAACGCGAGAACTAGCAAGATTTCATCGTCCGCAAGTGTAACACGGCGTATCTCGGCCATTTCTCAACGGATTCGTGCGAATCAAGTGTCATACGCGTTTTTAGCGTCTAAAACGCACGGGGAGCACGTTTTCGACGCGAAAAACTCGCGGATGTCCGAGATACGAGAGTTCTTGAACGAATCGAACGAAACGCGGTGCATCGTGTGTCGCGCTTGCAAAACGCGAGAACTAGCAAGATTTCATCGTCCGCAAGTGTAACACGGCGTATCTCGGCCATTTCTCAACGGATTCGTGCGAATCAAGTGTCATACGCGTTTTTAGCGTCTAAAACGCACGGGGAGCACGTTTTCGACGCGAAAAACTCGCGGATGTCCGAGATACGAGAGTTCTTGAACGAATCGAACGAAACGCGGTGCATCGTGTGTCGCGCTTGCAAAACGCGAGAACTAGCAAGATTTCATCGTCCGCAAGTGTAACACGGCGTATCTCGGCCATTTCTCAACGGATTCGTGCGAATCAAGTGTCATACGCGTTTTTAGCGTCTAAAACGCACGGGGAGCACGTTTTCGACGCGAAAAACTCGCGGATGTCCGAGATACGAGAGTTCTTGAACGAATCGAACGAAACGCGGTGCATCGTGTGTCGCGCTTGCAAAACGCGAGAACTAGCAAGATTTCATCGTCCGCAAGTGTAACACGGCGTATCTCGGCCATTTCTCAACGGATTCGTGCGAATCAAGTGTCATACGCGTTTTTAGCGTCTAAAACGCACGGGGAGCACGTTTTCGACGCGAAAAACTCGCGGATGTCCGAGATACGAGAGTTCTTGAACGAATCGAACGAAACGCGGTGCATCGTGTGTCGCGCTTGCAAAACGCGAGAACTAGCAAGATTTCATCGTCCGCAAGTGTAACACGGCGTATCTCGGCCATTTCTCAACGGATTCGTGCGAATCAAGTGTCATACGCGTTTTTAGCGTCTAAAACGCACGGGGAGCACGTTTTCGACGCGAAAAACTCGCGGATGTCCGAGATACGAGAGTTCTTGAACGAATCGAACGAAACGCGGTGCATCGTGTGTCGCGCTTGCAAAACGCGAGAACTAGCAAGATTTCATCGTCCGCAAGTGTAACACGGCGTATCTCGGCCATTTCTCAACGGATTCGTGCGAATCAAGTGTCATACGCGTTTTTAGCGTCTAAAACGCACGGGGAGCACGTTTTCGACGCGAAAAACTCGCGGATGTCCGAGATACGAGAGTTCTTGAACGAATCGAACGAAACGCGGTGCATCGTGTGTCGCGCTTGCAAAACGCGAGAACTAGCAAGATTTCATCGTCCGCAAGTGTAACACGGCGTATCTCGGCCATTTCTCAACGGATTCGTGCGAATCAAGTGTCATACGCGTTTTTAGCGTCTAAAACGCACGGGGAGCACGTTTTCGACGCGAAAAACTCGCGGATGTCCGAGATACGAGAGTTCTTGAACGAATCGAACGAAACGCGGTGCATCGTGTGTCGCGCTTGCAAAACGCGAGAACTAGCAAGATTTCATCGTCCGCAAGTGTAACACGGCGTATCTCGGCCATTTCTCTACGGATTCGTGCGAATCAAGTGTCATACGCGTTTTTAGCGTCTAAAACGCACGGGGAGCACGTTTTCGACGCGAAAAACTCGCGGATGTCCGAGATACGAGAGTTCTTGAACGAATCGAACGAAACGCGGTGCATCGTGTGTCGCGCTTGCAAAACGCGAGAACTAGCAAGATTTCATCGTCCGCAAGTGTAACACGGCGTATCTCGGCCATTTCTCAACGGATTCGTGCGAATCAAGTGTCATACGCGTTTTTAGCGTCTAAAACGCACGGGGAGCACGTTTTCGACGCGAAAAACTCGCGGATGTCCGAGATACGAGAGTTCTTGAACGAATCGAACGAAACGCGGTGCATCGTGTGTCGCGCTTGCAAAACGCGAGAACTAGCAAGATTTCATCGTCCGCAAGTGTAACACGGCGTATCTCGGCCATTTCTCAACGGATTCGTGCGAATCAAGTGTCATACGCGTTTTTAGCGTCTAAAACGCACGGGGAGCACGTTTTCGACGCGAAAAACTCGCGGATGTCCGAGATACGAGAGTTCTTGAACGAATCGAACGAAACGCGGTGCATCGTGTGTCGCGCTTGCAAAACGCGAGAACTAGCAAGATTTCATCGTCCGCAAGTGTAACACGGCGTATCTCGGCCATTTCTCAACGGATTCGTGCGAATCAAGTGTCATACGCGTTTTTAGCGTCTAAAACGCACGGGGAGCACGTTTTCGACGCGAAAAACTCGCGGATGTCCGAGATACGAGAGTTCTTGAACGAATCGAACGAAACGCGGTGCATCGTGTGTCGCGCTTGCAAAACGCGAGAACTAGCAAGATTTCATCGTCCGCAAGTGTAACACGGCGTATCTCGGCCATTTCTCAACGGATTCGTGCGAATCAAGTGTCATACGCGTTTTTAGCGTCTAAAACGCACGGGGAGCACGTTTTCGACGCGAAAAACTCGCGGATGTCCGAGATACGAGAGTTCTTGAACGAATCGAACGAAACGCGGTGCATCGTGTGTCGCGCTTGCAAAACGCGAGAACTAGCAAGATTTCATCGTCCGCAAGTGTAACACGGCGTATCTCGGCCATTTCTCAACGGATTCGTGCGAATCAAGTGTCATACGCGTTTTTAGCGTCTAAAACGCACGGGGAGCACGTTTTCGACGCGAAAAACTCGCGGATGTCCGAGATACGAGAGTTCTTGAACGAATCGAACGAAACGCGGTGCATCGTGTGTCGCGCTTGCAAAACGCGAGAACTAGCAAGATTTCATCGTCCGCAAGTGTAACACGGCGTATCTCGGCCATTTCTCAACGGATTCGTGCGAATCAAGTGTCATACGCGTTTTTAGCGTCTAAAACGCACGGGGAGCACGTTTTCGACGCGAAAAACTCGCGGATGTCCGAGATACGAGAGTTCTTGAACGAATCGAACGAAACGCGGTGCATCGTGTGTCGCGCTTGCAAAACGCGAGAACTAGCAAGATTTCATCGTCCGCAAGTGTAACACGGCGTATCTCGGCCATTTCTCAACGGATTCGTGCGAATCAAGTGTCATACGCGTTTTTAGCGTCTAAAACGCACGGGGAGCACGTTTTCGACGCGAAAAACTCGCGGATGTCCGAGATACGAGAGTTCTTGAACGAATCGAACGAAACGCGGTGCATCGTGTGTCGCGCTTGCAAAACGCGAGAACTAGCAAGATTTCATCGTCCGCAAGTGTAACACGGCGTATCTCGGCCATTTCTCAACGGATTCGTGCGAATCAAGTGTCATACGCGTTTTTAGCGTCTAAAACGCACGGGGAGCACGTTTTCGACGCGAAAAACTCGCGGATGTCCGAGATACGAGAGTTCTTGAACGAATCGAACGAAACGCGGTGCATCGTGTGTCGCGCTTGCAAAACGCGAGAACTAGCAAGATTTCATCGTCCGCAAGTGTAACACGGCGTATCTCGGCCATTTCTCAACGGATTCGTGCGAATCAAGTGTCATACGCGTTTTTAGCGTCTAAAACGCACGGGGAGCACGTTTTCGACGCGAAAAACTCGCGGATGTCCGAGATACGAGAGTTCTTGAACGAATCGAACGAAACGCGGTGCATCGTGTGTCGCGCTTGCAAAACGCGAGAACTAGCAAGATTTCATCGTCCGCAAGTGTAACACGGCGTATCTCGGCCATTTCTCAACGGATTCGTGCGAATCAAGTGTCATACGCGTTTTTAGCGTCTAAAACGCACGGGGAGCACGTTTTCGACGCGAAAAACTCGCGGATGTCCGAGATACGAGAGTTCTTGAACGAATCGAACGAAACGCGGTGCATCGTGTGTCGCGCTTGCAAAACGCGAGAACTAGCAAGATTTCATCGTCCGCAAGTGTAACACGGCGTATCTCGGCCATTTCTCAACGGATTCGTGCGAATCAAGTGTCATACGCGTTTTTAGCGTCTAAAACGCACGGGGAGCACGTTTTCGACGCGAAAAACTCGCGGATGTCCGAGATACGAGAGTTCTTGAACGAATCGAACGAAACGCGGTGCATCGTGTGTCGCGCTTGCAAAACGCGAGAACTAGCAAGATTTCATCGTCCGCAAGTGTAACACGGCGTATCTCGGCCATTTCTCAACGGATTCGTGCGAATCAAGTGTCATACGCGTTTTTAGCGTCTAAAACGCACGGGGAGCACGTTTTCGACGCGAAAAACTCGCGGATGTCCGAGATACGAGAGTTCTTGAACGAATCGAACGAAACGCGGTGCATCGTGTGTCGCGCTTGCAAAACGCGAGAACTAGCAAGATTTCATCGTCCGCAAGTGTAACACGGCGTATCTCGGCCATTTCTCAACGGATTCGTGCGAATCAAGTGTCATACGCGTTTTTAGCGTCTAAAACGCACGGGGAGCACGTTTTCGACGCGAAAAACTCGCGGATGTCCGAGATACGAGAGTTCTTGAACGAATCGAACGAAACGCGGTGCATCGTGTGTCGCGCTTGCAAAACGCGAGAACTAGCAAGATTTCATCGTCCGCAAGTGTAACACGGCGTATCTCGGCCATTTCTCAACGGATTCGTGCGAATCAAGTGTCATACGCGTTTTTAGCGTCTAAAACGCACGGGGAGCACGTTTTCGACGCGAAAAACTCGCGGATGTCCGAGATACGAGAGTTCTTGAACGAATCGAACGAAACGCGGTGCATCGTGTGTCGCGCTTGCAAAACGCGAGAACTAGCAAGATTTCATCGTCCGCAAGTGTAACACGGCGTATCTCGGCCATTTCTCAACGGATTCGTGCGAATCAAGTGTCATACGCGTTTTTAGCGTCTAAAACGCACGGGGAGCACGTTTTCGACGCGAAAAACTCGCGGATGTCCGAGATACGAGAGTTCTTGAACGAATCGAACGAAACGCGGTGCATCGTGTGTCGCGCTTGCAAAACGCGAGAACTAGCAAGATTTCATCGTCCGCAAGTGTAACACGGCGTATCTCGGCCATTTCTCAACGGATTCGTGCGAATCAAGTGTCATACGCGTTTTTAGCGTCTAAAACGCACGGGGAGCACGTTTTCGACGCGAAAAACTCGCGGATGTCCGAGATACGAGAGTTCTTGAACGAATCGAACGAAACGCGGTGCATCGTGTGTCGCGCTTGCAAAACGCGAGAACTAGCAAGATTTCATCGTCCGCAAGTGTAACACGGCGTATCTCGGCCATTTCTCAACGGATTCGTGCGAATCAAGTGTCATACGCGTTTTTAGCGTCTAAAACGCACGGGGAGCACGTTTTCGACGCGAAAAACTCGCGGATGTCCGAGATACGAGAGTTCTTGAACGAATCGAACGAAACGCGGTGCATCGTGTGTCGCGCTTGCAAAACGCGAGAACTAGCAAGATTTCATCGTCCGCAAGTGTAACACGGCGTATCTCGGCCATTTCTCAACGGATTCGTGCGAATCAAGTGTCATACGCGTTTTTAGCGTCTAAAACGCACGGGGAGCACGTTTTCGACGCGAAAAACTCGCGGATGTCCGAGATACGAGAGTTCTTGAACGAATCGAACGAAACGCGGTGCATCGTGTGTCGCGCTTGCAAAACGCGAGAACTAGCAAGATTTCATCGTCCGCAAGTGTAACACGGCGTATCTCGGCCATTTCTCAACGGATTCGTGCGAATCAAGTGTCATACGCGTTTTTAGCGTCTAAAACGCACGGGGAGCACGTTTTCGACGCGAAAAACTCGCGGATGTCCGAGATACGAGAGTTCTTGAACGAATCGAACGAAACGCGGTGCATCGTGTGTCGCGCTTGCAAAACGCGAGAACTAGCAAGATTTCATCGTCCGCAAGTGTAACACGGCGTATCTCGGCCATTTCTCAACGGATTCGTGCGAATCAAGTGTCATACGCGTTTTTAGCGCCTAAAACGCACGGGGAGCACGTTTTCGACGCGAAAAACTCGCGGATGTCCGAGATACGAGAGTTCTTGAACGAATCGAACGAAACGCGGTGCATCGTGTGTCGCGCTTGCAAAACGCGAGAACTAGCAAGATTTCATCGTCCGCAAGTGTAACACGGCGTATCTCGGCCATTTCTCAACGGATTCGTGCGAATCAAGTGTCATACGCGTTTTTAGCGTCTAAAACGCACGGGGAGCACGTTTTCGACGCGAAAAACTCGCGGATGTCCGAGATACGAGAGTTCTTGAACGAATCGAACGAAACGCGGTGCATCGTGTGTCGCGCTTGCAAAACGCGAGAACTAGCAAGATTTCATCGTCCGCAAGTGTAACACGGCGTATCTCGGCCATTTCTCAACGGATTCGTGCGAATCAAGTGTCATACGCGTTTTTAGCGTCTAAAACGCACGGGGAGCACGTTTTCGACGCGAAAAACTCGCGGATGTCCGAGATACGAGAGTTCTTGAACGAATCGAACGAAACGCGGTGCATCGTGTGTCGCGCTTGCAAAACGCGAGAACTAGCAAGATTTCATCGTCCGCAAGTGTAACACGGCGTATCTCGGCCATTTCTCAACGGATTCGTGCGAATCAAGTGTCATACGCGTTTTTAGCGTCTAAAACGCACGGGGAGCACGTTTTCGACGCGAAAAACTCGCGGATGTCCGAGATACGAGAGTTCTTGAACGAATCGAACGAAACGCGGTGCATCGTGTGTCGCGCTTGCAAAACGCGAGAACTAGCAAGATTTCATCGTCCGCAAGTGTAACACGGCGTATCTCGGCCATTTCTCAACGGATTCGTGCGAATCAAGTGTCATACGCGTTTTTAGCGTCTAAAACGCACGGGGAGCACGTTTTCGACGCGAAAAACTCGCGGATGTCCGAGATACGAGAGTTCTTGAACGAATCGAACGAAACGCGGTGCATCGTGTGTCGCGCTTGCAAAACGCGAGAACTAGCAAGATTTCATCGTCCGCAAGTGTAACACGGCGTATCTCGGCCATTTCTCAACGGATTCGTGCGAATCAAGTGTCATACGCGTTTTTAGCGTCTAAAACGCACGGGGAGCACGTTTTCGACGCGAAAAACTCGCGGATGTCCGAGATACGAGAGTTCTTGAACGAATCGAACGAAACGCGGTGCATCGTGTGTCGCGCTTGCAAAACGCGAGAACTAGCAAGATTTCATCGTCCGCAAGTGTAACACGGCGTATCTCGGCCATTTCTCAACGGATTCGTGCGAATCAAGTGTCATACGCGTTTTTAGCGTCTAAAACGCACGGGGAGCACGTTTTCGACGCGAAAAACTCGCGGATGTCCGAGATACGAGAGTTCTTGAACGAATCGAACGAAACGCGGTGCATCGTGTGTCGCGCTTGCAAAACGCGAGAACTAGCAAGATTTCATCGTCCGCAAGTGTAACACGGCGTATCTCGGCCATTTCTCAACGGATTCGTGCGAATCAAGTGTCATACGCGTTTTTAGCGTCTAAAACGCACGGGGAGCACGTTTTCGACGCGAAAAACTCGCGGATGTCCGAGATACGAGAGTTCTTGAACGAATCGAACGAAACGCGGTGCATCGTGTGTCGCGCTTGCAAAACGCGAGAACTAGCAAGATTTCATCGTCCGCAAGTGTAACACGGCGTATCTCGGCCATTTCTCAACGGATTCGTGCGAATCAAGTGTCATACGCGTTTTTAGCGTCTAAAACGCACGGGGAGCACGTTTTCGACGCGAAAAACTCGCGGATGTCCGAGATACGAGAGTTCTTGAACGAATCGAACGAAACGCGGTGCATCGTGTGTCGCGCTTGCAAAACGCGAGAACTAGCAAGATTTCATCGTCCGCAAGTGTAACACGGCGTATCTCGGCCATTTCTCAACGGATTCGTGCGAATCAAGTGTCATACGCGTTTTTAGCGTCTAAAACGCACGGGGAGCACGTTTTCGACGCGAAAAACTCGCGGATGTCCGAGATACGAGAGTTCTTGAACGAATCGAACGAAACGCGGTGCATCGTGTGTCGCGCTTGCAAAACGCGAGAACTAGCAAGATTTCATCGTCCGCAAGTGTAACACGGCGTATCTCGGCCATTTCTCAACGGATTCGTGCGAATCAAGTGTCATACGCGTTTTTAGCGTCTAAAACGCACGGGGAGCACGTTTTCGACGCGAAAAACTCGCGGATGTCCGAGATACGAGAGTTCTTGAACGAATCGAACGAAACGCGGTGCATCGTGTGTCGCGCTTGCAAAACGCGAGAACTAGCAAGATTTCATCGTCCGCAAGTGTAACACGGCGTATCTCGGCCATTTCTCAACGGATTCGTGCGAATCAAGTGTCATACGCGTTTTTAGCGTCTAAAACGCACGGGGAGCACGTTTTCGACGCGAAAAACTCGCGGATGTCCGAGATACGAGAGTTCTTGAACGAATCGAACGAAACGCGGTGCATCGTGTGTCGCGCTTGCAAAACGCGAGAACTAGCAAGATTTCATCGTCCGCAAGTGTAACACGGCGTATCTCGGCCATTTCTCAACGGATTCGTGCGAATCAAGTGTCATACGCGTTTTTAGCGTCTAAAACGCACGGGGAGCACGTTTTCGACGCGAAAAACTCGCGGATGTCCGAGATACGAGAGTTCTTGAACGAATCGAACGAAACGCGGTGCATCGTGTGTCGCGCTTGCAAAACGCGAGAACTAGCAAGATTTCATCGTCCGCAAGTGTAACACGGCGTATCTCGGCCATTTCTCAACGGATTCGTGCGAATCAAGTGTCATACGCGTTTTTAGCGTCTAAAACGCACGGGGAGCACGTTTTCGACGCGAAAAACTCGCGGATGTCCGAGATACGAGAGTTCTTGAACGAATCGAACGAAACGCGGTGCATCGTGTGTCGCGCTTGCAAAACGCGAGAACTAGCAAGATTTCATCGTCCGCAAGTGTAACACGGCGTATCTCGGCCATTTCTCAACGGATTCGTGCGAATCAAGTGTCATACGCGTTTTTAGCGTCTAAAACGCACGGGGAGCACGTTTTCGACGCGAAAAACTCGCGGATGTCCGAGATACGAGAGTTCTTGAACGAATCGAACGAAACGCGGTGCATCGTGTGTCGCGCTTGCAAAACGCGAGAACTAGCAAGATTTCATCGTCCGCAAGTGTAACACGGCGTATCTCGGCCATTTCTCAACGGATTCGTGCGAATCAAGTGTCATACGCGTTTTTAGCGTCTAAAACGCACGGGGAGCACGTTTTCGACGCGAAAAACTCGCGGATGTCCGAGATACGAGAGTTCTTGAACGAATCGAACGAAACGCGGTGCATCGTGTGTCGCGCTTGCAAAACGCGAGAACTAGCAAGATTTCATCGTCCGCAAGTGTAACACGGCGTATCTCGGCCATTTCTCAACGGATTCGTGCGAATCAAGTGTCATACGCGTTTTTAGCGTCTAAAACGCACGGGGAGCACGTTTTCGACGCGAAAAACTCGCGGATGTCCGAGATACGAGAGTTCTTGAACGAATCGAACGAAACGCGGTGCATCGTGTGTCGCGCTTGCAAAACGCGAGAACTAGCAAGATTTCATCGTCCGCAAGTGTAACACGGCGTATCTCGGCCATTTCTCAACGGATTCGTGCGAATCAAGTGTCATACGCGTTTTTAGCGTCTAAAACGCACGGGGAGCACGTTTTCGACGCGAAAAACTCGCGGATGTCCGAGATACGAGAGTTCTTGAACGAATCGAACGAAACGCGGTGCATCGTGTGTCGCGCTTGCAAAACGCGAGAACTAGCAAGATTTCATCGTCCGCAAGTGTAACACGGCGTATCTCGGCCATTTCTCAACGGATTCGTGCGAATCAAGTGTCATACGCGTTTTTAGCGTCTAAAACGCACGGGGAGCACGTTTTCGACGCGAAAAACTCGCGGATGTCCGAGATACGAGAGTTCTTGAACGAATCGAACGAAACGCGGTGCATCGTGTGTCGCGCTTGCAAAACGCGAGAACTAGCAAGATTTCATCGTCCGCAAGTGTAACACGGCGTATCTCGGCCATTTCTCAACGGATTCGTGCGAATCAAGTGTCATACGCGTTTTTAGCGTCTAAAACGCACGGGGAGCACGTTTTCGACGCGAAAAACTCGCGGATGTCCGAGATACGAGAGTTCTTGAACGAATCGAACGAAACGCGGTGCATCGTGTGTCGCGCTTGCAAAACGCGAGAACTAGCAAGATTTCATCGTCCGCAAGTGTAACACGGCGTATCTCGGCCATTTCTCAACGGATTCGTGCGAATCAAGTGTCATACGCGTTTTTAGCGTCTAAAACGCACGGGGAGCACGTTTTCGACGCGAAAAACTCGCGGATGTCCGAGATACGAGAGTTCTTGAACGAATCGAACGAAACGCGGTGCATCGTGTGTCGCGCTTGCAAAACGCGAGAACTAGCAAGATTTCATCGTCCGCAAGTGTAACACGGCGTATCTCGGCCATTTCTCAACGGATTCGTGCGGAATCAAGTGTCATACGCGTTTTTAGCGTCTAAAACGCACGGGGAGCACGTTTTCGACGCGAAAAACTCGCGGATGTCCGAGATACGAGAGTTCTTGAACGAATCGAACGAAACGCGGTGCATCGTGTGTCGCGCTTGCAAAACGCGAGAACTAGCAAGATTTCATCGTCCGCAAGTGTAACACGGCGTATCTCGGCCATTTCTCAACGGATTCGTGCGAATCAAGTGTCATACGCGTTTTTAGCGTCTAAAACGCACGGGGAGCACGTTTTCGACGCGAAAAACTCGCGGATGTCCGAGATACGAGAGTTCTTGAACGAATCGAACGAAACGCGGTGCATCGTGTGTCGCGCTTGCAAAACGCGAGAACTAGCAAGATTTCATCGTCCGCAAGTGTAACACGGCGTATCTCGGCCATTTCTCAACGGATTCGTGCGAATCAAGTGTCATACGCGTTTTTAGCGTCTAAAACGCACGGGGAGCACGTTTTCGACGCGAAAAACTCGCGGATGTCCGAGATACGAGAGTTCTTGAACGAATCGAACGAAACGCGGTGCATCGTGTGTCGCGCTTGCAAAACGCGAGAACTAGCAAGATTTCATCGTCCGCAAGTGTAACACGGCGTATCTCGGCCATTTCTCAACGGATTCGTGCGAATCAAGTGTCATACGCGTTTTTAGCGTCTAAAACGCACGGGGAGCACGTTTTCGACGCGAAAAACTCGCGGATGTCCGAGATACGAGAGTTCTTGAACGAATCGAACGAAACGCGGTGCATCGTGTGTCGCGCTTGCAAAACGCGAGAACTAGCAAGATTTCATCGTCCGCAAGTGTAACACGGCGTATCTCGGCCATTTCTCAACGGATTCGTGCGAATCAAGTGTCATACGCGTTTTTAGCGTCTAAAACGCACGGGGAGCACGTTTTCGACGCGAAAAACTCGCGGATGTCCGAGATACGAGAGTTCTTGAACGAATCGAACGAAACGCGGTGCATCGTGTGTCGCGCTTGCAAAACGCGAGAACTAGCAAGATTTCATCGTCCGCAAGTGTAACACGGCGTATCTCGGCCATTTCTCAACGGATTCGTGCGAATCAAGTGTCATACGCGTTTTTAGCGTCTAAAACGCACGGGGAGCACGTTTTCGACGCGAAAAACTCGCGGATGTCCGAGATACGAGAGTTCTTGAACGAATCGAACGAAACGCGGTGCATCGTGTGTCGCGCTTGCAAAACGCGAGAACTAGCAAGATTTCATCGTCCGCAAGTGTAACACGGCGTATCTCGGCCATTTCTCAACGGATTCGTGCGAATCAAGTGTCATACGCGTTTTTAGCGTCTAAAACGCACGGGGAGCACGTTTTCGACGCGAAAAACTCGCGGATGTCCGAGATACGAGAGTTCTTGAACGAATCGAACGAAACGCGGTGCATCGTGTGTCGCGCTTGCAAAACGCGAGAACTAGCAAGATTTCATCGTCCGCAAGTGTAACACGGCGTATCTCGGCCATTTCTCAACGGATTCGTGCGAATCAAGTGTCATACGCGTTTTTAGCGTCTAAAACGCACGGGGAGCACGTTTTCGACGCGAAAAACTCGCGGATGTCCGAGATACGAGAGTTCTTGAACGAATCGAACGAAACGCGGTGCATCGTGTGTCGCGCTTGCAAAACGCGAGAACTAGCAAGATTTCATCGTCCGCAAGTGTAACACGGCGTATCTCGGCCATTTCTCAACGGATTCGTGCGAATCAAGTGTCATACGCGTTTTTAGCGTCTAAAACGCACGGGGAGCACGTTTTCGACGCGAAAAACTCGCGGATGTCCGAGATACGAGAGTTCTTGAACGAATCGAACGAAACGCGGTGCATCGTGTGTCGCGCTTGCAAAACGCGAGAACTAGCAAGATTTCATCGTCCGCAAGTGTAACACGGCGTATCTCGGCCATTTCTCAACGGATTCGTGCGAATCAAGTGTCATACGCGTTTTTAGCGTCTAAAACGCACGGGGAGCACGTTTTCGACGCGAAAAACTCGCGGATGTCCGAGATACGAGAGTTCTTGAACGAATCGAACGAAACGCGGTGCATCGTGTGTCGCGCTTGCAAAACGCGAGAACTAGCAAGATTTCATCGTCCGCAAGTGTAACACGGCGTATCTCGGCCATTTCTCAACGGATTCGTGCGAATCAAGTGTCATACGCGTTTTTAGCGTCTAAAACGCACGGGGAGCACGTTTTCGACGCGAAAAACTCGCGGATGTCCGAGATACGAGAGTTCTTGAACGAATCGAACGAAACGCGGTGCATCGTGTGTCGCGCTTGCAAAACGCGAGAACTAGCAAGATTTCATCGTCCGCAAGTGTAACACGGCGTATCTCGGCCATTTCTCAACGGATTCGTGCGAATCAAGTGTCATACGCGTTTTTAGCGTCTAAAACGCACGGGGAGCACGTTTTCGACGCGAAAAACTCGCGGATGTCCGAGATACGAGAGTTCTTGAACGAATCGAACGAAACGCGGTGCATCGTGTGTCGCGCTTGCAAAACGCGAGAACTAGCAAGATTTCATCGTCCGCAAGTGTAACACGGCGTATCTCGGCCATTTCTCAACGGATTCGTGCGAATCAAGTGTCATACGCGTTTTTAGCGTCTAAAACGCACGGGGAGCACGTTTTCGACGCGAAAAACTCGCGGATGTCCGAGATACGAGAGTTCTTGAACGAATCGAACGAAACGCGGTGCATCGTGTGTCGCGCTTGCAAAACGCGAGAACTAGCAAGATTTCATCGTCCGCAAGTGTAACACGGCGTATCTCGGCCATTTCTCAACGGATTCGTGCGAATCAAGTGTCATACGCGTTTTTAGCGTCTAAAACGCACGGGGAGCACGTTTTCGACGCGAAAAACTCGCGGATGTCCGAGATACGAGAGTTCTTGAACGAATCGAACGAAACGCGGTGCATCGTGTGTCGCGCTTGCAAAACGCGAGAACTAGCAAGATTTCATCGTCCGCAAGTGTAACACGGCGTATCTCGGCCATTTCTCAACGGATTCGTGCGAATCAAGTGTCATACGCGTTTTTAGCGTCTAAAACGCACGGGGAGCACGTTTTCGACGCGAAAAACTCGCGGATGTCCGAGATACGAGAGTTCTTGAACGAATCGAACGAAACGCGGTGCATCGTGTGTCGCGCTTGCAAAACGCGAGAACTAGCAAGATTTCATCGTCCGCAAGTGTAACACGGCGTATCTCGGCCATTTCTCAACGGATTCGTGCGAATCAAGTGTCATACGCGTTTTTAGCGTCTAAAACGCACGGGGAGCACGTTTTCGACGCGAAAAACTCGCGGATGTCCGAGATACGAGAGTTCTTGAACGAATCGAACGAAACGCGGTGCATCGTGTGTCGCGCTTGCAAAACGCGAGAACTAGCAAGATTTCATCGTCCGCAAGTGTAACACGGCGTATCTCGGCCATTTCTCAACGGATTCGTGCGAATCAAGTGTCATACGCGTTTTTAGCGTCTAAAACGCACGGGGAGCACGTTTTCGACGCGAAAAACTCGCGGATGTCCGAGATACGAGAGTTCTTGAACGAATCGAACGAAACGCGGTGCATCGTGTGTCGCGCTTGCAAAACGCGAGAACTAGCAAGATTTCATCGTCCGCAAGTGTAACACGGCGTATCTCGGCCATTTCTCAACGGATTCGTGCGAATCAAGTGTCATACGCGTTTTTAGCGTCTAAAACGCACGGGGAGCACGTTTTCGACGCGAAAAACTCGCGGATGTCCGAGATACGAGAGTTCTTGAACGAATCGAACGAAACGCGGTGCATCGTGTGTCGCGCTTGCAAAACGCGAGAACTAGCAAGATTTCATCGTCCGCAAGTGTAACACGGCGTATCTCGGCCATTTCTCAACGGATTCGTGCGAATCAAGTGTCATACGCGTTTTTAGCGTCTAAAACGCACGGGGAGCACGTTTTCGACGCGAAAAACTCGCGGATGTCCGAGATACGAGAGTTCTTGAACGAATCGAACGAAACGCGGTGCATCGTGTGTCGCGCTTGCAAAACGCGAGAACTAGCAAGATTTCATCGTCCGCAAGTGTAACACGGCGTATCTCGGCCATTTCTCAACGGATTCGTGCGAATCAAGTGTCATACGCGTTTTTAGCGTCTAAAACGCACGGGGAGCACGTTTTCGACGCGAAAAACTCGCGGATGTCCGAGATACGAGAGTTCTTGAACGAATCGAACGAAACGCGGTGCATCGTGTGTCGCGCTTGCAAAACGCGAGAACTAGCAAGATTTCATCGTCCGCAAGTGTAACACGGCGTATCTCGGCCATTTCTCAACGGATTCGTGCGAATCAAGTGTCATACGCGTTTTTAGCGTCTAAAACGCACGGGGAGCACGTTTTCGACGCGAAAAACTCGCGGATGTCCGAGATACGAGAGTTCTTGAACGAATCGAACGAAACGCGGTGCATCGTGTGTCGCGCTTGCAAAACGCGAGAACTAGCAAGATTTCATCGTCCGCAAGTGTAACACGGCGTATCTCGGCCATTTCTCAACGGATTCGTGCGAATCAAGTGTCATACGCGTTTTTAGCGTCTAAAACGCACGGGGAGCACGTTTTCGACGCGAAAAACTCGCGGATGTCCGAGATACGAGAGTTCTTGAACGAATCGAACGAAACGCGGTGCATCGTGTGTCGCGCTTGCAAAACGCGAGAACTAGCAAGATTTCATCGTCCGCAAGTGTAACACGGCGTATCTCGGCCATTTCTCAACGGATTCGTGCGAATCAAGTGTCATACGCGTTTTTAGCGTCTAAAACGCACGGGGAGCACGTTTTCGACGCGAAAAACTCGCGGATGTCCGAGATACGAGAGTTCTTGAACGAATCGAACGAAACGCGGTGCATCGTGTGTCGCGCTTGCAAAACGCGAGAACTAGCAAGATTTCATCGTCCGCAAGTGTAACACGGCGTATCTCGGCCATTTCTCAACGGATTCGTGCGAATCAAGTGTCATACGCGTTTTTAGCGTCTAAAACGCACGGGGAGCACGTTTTCGACGCGAAAAACTCGCGGATGTCCGAGATACGAGAGTTCTTGAACGAATCGAACGAAACGCGGTGCATCGTGTGTCGCGCTTGCAAAACGCGAGAACTAGCAAGATTTCATCGTCCGCAAGTGTAACACGGCGTATCTCGGCCATTTCTCAACGGATTCGTGCGAATCAAGTGTCATACGCGTTTTTAGCGTCTAAAACGCACGGGGAGCACGTTTTCGACGCGAAAAACTCGCGGATGTCCGAGATACGAGAGTTCTTGAACGAATCGAACGAAACGCGGTGCATCGTGTGTCGCGCTTGCAAAACGCGAGAACTAGCAAGATTTCATCGTCCGCAAGTGTAACACGGCGTATCTCGGCCATTTCTCAACGGATTCGTGCGAATCAAGTGTCATACGCGTTTTTAGCGTCTAAAACGCACGGGGAGCACGTTTTCGACGCGAAAAACTCGCGGATGTCCGAGATACGAGAGTTCTTGAACGAATCGAACGAAACGCGGTGCATCGTGTGTCGCGCTTGCAAAACGCGAGAACTAGCAAGATTTCATCGTCCGCAAGTGTAACACGGCGTATCTCGGCCATTTCTCAACGGATTCGTGCGAATCAAGTGTCATACGCGTTTTTAGCGTCTAAAACGCACGGGGAGCACGTTTTCGACGCGAAAAACTCGCGGATGTCCGAGATACGAGAGTTCTTGAACGAATCGAACGAAACGCGGTGCATCGTGTGTCGCGCTTGCAAAACGCGAGAACTAGCAAGATTTCATCGTCCGCAAGTGTAACACGGCGTATCTCGGCCATTTCTCAACGGATTCGTGCGAATCAAGTGTCATACGCGTTTTTAGCGTCTAAAACGCACGGGGAGCACGTTTTCGACGCGAAAAACTCGCGGATGTCCGAGATACGAGAGTTCTTGAACGAATCGAACGAAACGCGGTGCATCGTGTGTCGCGCTTGCAAAACGCGAGAACTAGCAAGATTTCATCGTCCGCAAGTGTAACACGGCGTATCTCGGCCATTTCTCAACGGATTCGTGCGAATCAAGTGTCATACGCGTTTTTAGCGTCTAAAACGCACGGGGAGCACGTTTTCGACGCGAAAAACTCGCGGATGTCCGAGATACGAGAGTTCTTGAACGAATCGAACGAAACGCGGTGCATCGTGTGTCGCGCTTGCAAAACGCGAGAACTAGCAAGATTTCATCGTCCGCAAGTGTAACACGGCGTATCTCGGCCATTTCTCAACGGATTCGTGCGAATCAAGTGTCATACGCGTTTTTAGCGTCTAAAACGCACGGGGAGCACGTTTTCGACGCGAAAAACTCGCGGATGTCCGAGATACGAGAGTTCTTGAACGAATCGAACGAAACGCGGTGCATCGTGTGTCGCGCTTGCAAAACGCGAGAACTAGCAAGATTTCATCGTCCGCAAGTGTAACACGGCGTATCTCGGCCATTTCTCAACGGATTCGTGCGAATCAAGTGTCATACGCGTTTTTAGCGTCTAAAACGCACGGGGAGCACGTTTTCGACGCGAAAAACTCGCGGATGTCCGAGATACGAGAGTTCTTGAACGAATCGAACGAAACGCGGTGCATCGTGTGTCGCGCTTGCAAAACGCGAGAACTAGCAAGATTTCATCGTCCGCAAGTGTAACACGGCGTATCTCGGCCATTTCTCAACGGATTCGTGCGAATCAAGTGTCATACGCGTTTTTAGCGTCTAAAACGCACGGGGAGCACGTTTTCGACGCGAAAAACTCGCGGATGTCCGAGATACGAGAGTTCTTGAACGAATCGAACGAAACGCGGTGCATCGTGTGTCGCGCTTGCAAAACGCGAGAACTAGCAAAATTTCATCGTCCGCAAGTGTAACACGGCGTATCTCGGCCATTTCTCAACGGATTCGTGCGAATCAAGTGTCATACGCGTTTTTAGCGTCTAAAACGCACGGGGAGCACGTTTTCGACGCGAAAAACTCGCGGATGTCCGAGATACGAGAGTTCTTGAACGAATCGAACGAAACGCGGTGCATCGTGTGTCGCGCTTGCAAAACGCGAGAACTAGCAAGATTTCATCGTCCGCAAGTGTAACACGGCGTATCTCGGCCATTTCTCAACGGATTCGTGCGAATCAAGTGTCATACGCGTTTTTAGCGTCTAAAACGCACGGGGAGCACGTTTTCGACGCGAAAAACTCGCGGATGTCCGAGATACGAGAGTTCTTGAACGAATCGAACGAAACGCGGTGCATCGTGTGTCGCGCTTGCAAAACGCGAGAACTAGCAAGATTTCATCGTCCGCAAGTGTAACACGGCGTATCTCGGCCATTTCTCAACGGATTCGTGCGAATCAAGTGTCATACGCGTTTTTAGCGTCTAAAACGCACGGGGAGCACGTTTTCGACGCGAAAAACTCGCGGATGTCCGAGATACGAGAGTTCTTGAACAAATCGAACGAAACGCGGTGCATCGTGTGTCGCGCTTGCAAAACGCGAGAACTAGCAAGATTTCATCGTCCGCAAGTGTAACACGGCGTATCTCGGCCATTTCTCAACGGATTCGTGCGAATCAAGTGTCATACGCGTTTTTAGCGTCTAAAACGCACGGGGAGCACGTTTTCGACGCGAAAAACTCGCGGATGTCCGAGATACGAGAGTTCTTGAACGAATCGAACGAAACGCGGTGCATCGTGTGTCGCGCTTGCAAAACGCGAGAACTAGCAAGATTTCATCGTCCGCAAGTGTAACACGGCGTATCTCGGCCATTTCTCAACGGATTCGTGCGAATCAAGTGTCATACGCGTTTTTAGCGTCTAAAACGCACGGGGAGCACGTTTTCGACGCGAAAAACTCGCGGATGTCCGAGATACGAGAGTTCTTGAACGAATCGAACGAAACGCGGTGCATCGTGTGTCGCGCTTGCAAAACGCGAGAACTAGCAAGATTTCATCGTCCGCAAGTGTAACACGGCGTATCTCGGCCATTTCTCAACGGATTCGTGCGAATCAAGTGTCATACGCGTTTTTAGCGTCTAAAACGCACGGGGAGCACGTTTTCGACGCGAAAAACTCGCGGATGTCCGAGATACGAGAGTTCTTGAACGAATCGAACGAAACGCGGTGCATCGTGTGTCGCGCTTGCAAAACGCGAGAACTAGCAAGATTTCATCGTCCGCAAGTGTAACACGGCGTATCTCGGCCATTTCTCAACGGATTCGTGCGAATCAAGTGTCATACGCGTTTTTAGCGTCTACAACGCACGGGGAGCACGTTTTCGACGCGAAAAACTCGCGGATGTCCGAGATACGAGAGTTCTTGAACGAATCGAACGAAACGCGGTGCATCGTGTGTCGCGCTTGCAAAACGCGAGAACTAGCAAGATTTCATCGTCCGCAAGTGTAACACGGCGTATCTCGGCCATTTCTCAACGGATTCGTGCGAATCAAGTGTCATACGCGTTTTTAGCGTCTAAAACGCACGGGGAGCACGTTTTCGACGCGAAAAACTCGCGGATGTCCGAGATACGAGAGTTCTTGAACGAATCGAACGAAACGCGGTGCATCGTGTGTCGCGCTTGCAAAACGCGAGAACTAGCAAGATTTCATCGTCCGCAAGTGTAACACGGCGTATCTCGGCCATTTCTCAACGGATTCGTGCGAATCAAGTGTCATACGCGTTTTTAGCGTCTAAAACGCACGGGGAGCACGTTTTCGACGCGAAAAACTCGCGGATGTCCGAGATACGAGAGTTCTTGAACGAATCGAACGAAACGCGGTGCATCGTGTGTCGCGCTTGCAAAACGCGAGAACTAGCAAGATTTCATCGTCCGCAAGTGTAACACGGCGTATCTCGGCCATTTCTCAACGGATTCGTGCGAATCAAGTGTCATACGCGTTTTTAGCGTCTAAAACGCACGGGGAGCACGTTTTCGACGCGAAAAACTCGCGGATGTCCGAGATACGAGAGTTCTTGAACGAATCGAACGAAACGCGGTGCATCGTGTGTCGCGCTTGCAAAACGCGAGAACTAGCAAGATTTCATCGTCCGCAAGTGTAACACGGCGTATCTCGGCCATTTCTCAACGGATTCGTGCGAATCAAGTGTCATACGCGTTTTTAGCGTCTAAAACGCACGGGGAGCACGTTTTCGACGCGAAAAACTCGCGGATGTCCGAGATACGAGAGTTCTTGAACGAATCGAACGAAACGCGGTGCATCGTGTGTCGCGCTTGCAAAACGCGAGAACTAGCAAGATTTCATCGTCCGCAAGTGTAACACGGCGTATCTCGGCCATTTCTCAACGGATTCGTGCGAATCAAGTGTCATACGCGTTTTTAGCGTCTAAAACGCACGGGGAGCACGTTTTCGACGCGAAAAACTCGCGGATGTCCGAGATACGAGAGTTCTTGAACGAATCGAACGAAACGCGGTGCATCGTGTGTCGCGCTTGCAAAACGCGAGAACTAGCAAGATTTCATCGTCCGCAAGTGTAACACGGCGTATCTCGGCCATTTCTCAACGGATTCGTGCGAATCAAGTGTCATACGCGTTTTTAGCGTCTAAAACGCACGGGGAGCACGTTTTCGACGCGAAAAACTCGCGGATGTCCGAGATACGAGAGTTCTTGAACGAATCGAACGAAACGCGGTGCATCGTGTGTCGCGCTTGCAAAACGCGAGAACTAGCAAGATTTCATCGTCCGCAAGTGTAACACGGCGTATCTCGGCCATTTCTCAACGGATTCGTGCGAATCAAGTGTCATACGCGTTTTTAGCGTCTAAAACGCACGGGGAGCACGTTTTCGACGCGAAAAACTCGCGGATGTCCGAGATACGAGAGTTCTTGAACGAATCGAACGAAACGCGGTGCATCGTGTGTCGCGCTTGCAAAACGCGAGAACTAGCAAGATTTCATCGTCCGCAAGTGTAACACGGCGTATCTCGGCCATTTCTCAACGGATTCGTGCGAATCAAGTGTCATACGCGTTTTTAGCGTCTAAAACGCACGGGGAGCACGTTTTCGACGCGAAAAACTCGCGGATGTCCGAGATACGAGAGTTCTTGAACGAATCGAACGAAACGCGGTGCATCGTGTGTCGCGCTTGCAAAACGCGAGAACTAGCAAGATTTCATCGTCCGCAAGTGTAACACGGCGTATCTCGGCCATTTCTCAACGGATTCGTGCGAATCAAGTGTCATACGCGTTTTTAGCGTCTAAAACGCACGGGGAGCACGTTTTCGACGCGAAAAACTCGCGGATGTCCGAGATACGAGAGTTCTTGAACGAATCGAACGAAACGCGGTGCATCGTGTGTCGTGTTACGTCCTGCGTCCTCCACCCCAATTTTTTCGCCTAAAATAAATAATGCTAAGGATTAAGCTTCCGCAGACACTCTCGCACATACGCATGGCAACAACTAGTCATAAGTAGTTAATACAACCGATTAACACACATATCGTTGATAAGTACAGTATGCGTTCAAGGTCGGTAATCCTGCAGTTAGAGAACCAAAGTCGGTAACCCAACTTGTAAATTCTCATCGATAAATGACGATAACTTTATTTTCCACCGTTGCCGGTAATTCAATGTCGATAATTTTAGGTTAGACTTACCATCAGTGACCGTCGGCAACAAGCCATGTTTGCCGGTAACCCACGGTCACTGAATCTATCGGGAACACATACGCTTATCATATGTTTAGTAGCAGTAACGTTATATGCATTGTATCAGCCTCTAAGACAGGCAACGTACACGTAAGAGTATTCGTGTCCGTATAACCGCCTAGCACAGGCATATGTAATCCGCCTATCTCTTAAGTACATAAGCACCAAGCAGATCGACCGTAAGGAACGTTCGAGAAGCTTCGTGCTTATTCCCAACATATAATATATCACCTCGACCAGAGGCATAGTCATAAGTCCGTAAGCCTCCTCAAGGCACATTCTTTCACGCGTTACGATAAGGCACGGACGCCGGTTCGCTCGAGTTGCGCGCTTCCCATTCCATGCGATGAGGCACGGACGCCGGCTCGCTCGAGTTGCGCGCTCCCCATTCCATGCGATAAGGCACGGACGCCGGCTCGCCCGAGTTGCGCGCTCCCCATCCCACGCGATAAGGCACGCCGCGCTGAGTCAGCAAGATAAGGCACGGACGCTGGCTCGCTCGAGTCGCGCGCTCCCCATCCCACTGCGATAATGCTGACCACGCGCATTTCATCACGCGTGCGAAAGTCTAAGACCGAGCGCTCACAACGGGATTGCTGATGCAGCTCTCCCACCGCCGACGAGTCCCCGCCACTTTCCGAGCCGACGAGCTCCGCTGCAACGCCGGGACATTCAGTCTTCATCGCCGCGTCAACCAGTACGGTCACTTCAAACCCATTGCTCCGAGCTTAGTCTCACGCGTTCCGCCTTACGAGTTTATACTTCGGATAGTTAATCATTAGTACCCAGTGTTCACATCATTGTAGTAGATCTGTGTTTAATAAAATACTTTTACGCAACTTCGTGAACCATCTACCCTGACAGGCATCCAGCAAGGTAAGAATTTAATTCCTCATTATTCCACATTGTGATATCCTTCCGTAAGGGCAACCCGTGTGACTACTCGTGACCATCGTTATTTTAGTTGACTTCTAACAACATTGTTTCTAAACTCAATCATTTACATTATTTTCGCGACTGTCGTAATCAACGTGGCGTTTATTATATATTGTTGCAAATCTCGTGTACCACGTTCCACTATACGGGTATTATGTGCGCTTAAGCCAGTCTTCATCGCCGCTTCGAACCGAACAGTCGCACCTCTCTAACAAGCAAGCCTTAAGCGTTACTAGTAGTCGACCTACACTCGAGTCTGTTAACAATGGAATCTGTGTAACACCAGTGTACAAACCAACGCCGTCTTCAATACAACTATAAGGTATTTGGTGCAGACTTATTCTCCTCTTTCCCACATCCAACGTGAGCGCAATTATTTCGTTTATTCAACTTTTATTAGAACTTCCTAACGTTACAAATCTTTCGAAACATCGGGCATTTACAATTCATTCGCGATAACCGAACTCCTTTCATATAACTCATTTATCCTTCCTAACCTGCCACTTTCCTCGAAATATCGGGCAGTTATAATTCACCGGCGATCATTGAATACGGACGACGTCCTATTAACCGAGTGTTCTCTGTGCTTTAAGTCAGGGACGTGTCACGAGCATTCAGTTGCTCGGCCACTCCCTCAGTGTCCCCTGGATCGAGGCTGGGCATTCAGTTGCTTGCCTTTCCGCAGTGATCTGCCACCAACCGTAACCACAGTGCGTGACAGCCGACCAGCATTAAGTTGCTGGGCGCAGCCGACCAGCATTAAGTTGCTGGGCGCCAGCCGACCAGCATTAAGTTGCTGGGCGCCAGCGTACAGGTGCTGATTGCGCCAGCATAGAGTTGCTGTTCCGCCAGCATACAGTTGCTGATTCCGCCATGGTACGGCCCCAAGGTTAGTAGTCACTGGTGCACCCGACAGCACTTCCCCTATTAAAATCATAAGGGCAGAGAATATTCCGTTATTTAGGAAGTCGACCCTCGCAGCATCGCCGAGGACGACGACATACAAATATTAAACTAGTGTAACTTTCCTCTCTCAATAAAACCCTTTATTTTCGTTCTGCGCTCACGTTGCCTAATTTCCTACCTCCGAACCCTGTCAATTTTAGAATAAGTATAAATCTCGGCGGTATAGGAATTACCGAGACGATATTAAGTATATTTGTGCGGTAGCCATTCCGACGTTTGACATATTTGTGTGGTAGCCATTCCGACGTTGATATTTTTGGTACGGTAACCATTCCGGGTTTAGAGTCACATTTGTGCGGTAGCCATTCCGACGTTGATATTTTTGGTACGGTAACCATTCCGGGTTTAGAGTCACATTTGTGCGGTACCCATTCCGACGTTGATATTTTTGGTACGGTAACCATTCCGGGTTTAGAGTCACATTTGTGCGGTAGCCATTCCGACGTTGATATTTTTGGTACGGTAACCATTCCGGGTTTAGAGTCACATTTGTGCGGTAGCCATTCCGACGTTGATATTTTTGGTACGGTAACCATTCCGGGTTTAGAGTCACATTTGTGCGGTAGCCATTCCGACGTTGATATTTTTGGTACGGTAACCATTCCGGGTTTAGAGTCACATTTGTGCGGTAGCCATTCCGACGTTGATATTTTTGGTACGGTAACCATTCCGGGTTTAGAGTCACATTTGTGCGGTAGCCATTCCGACGTTGATATTTTTGGTACGGTAACCATTCCGGGTTTAGAGTCACATTTGTGCGGTAGCCATTCCGACGTTGATATTTTTGGTACGGTAACCATTCCGGGTTTAGAGTCACATTTGTGCGGTACCCATTCCGACGTTGATATTTTTGGTACGGTAACCATTCCGGGTTTAGAGTCACATTGTGCGCGGTAGCCATTCCGACGATAAATAAATCTTGTGCGGTAACCAGTCCGACCAGTTAAGTAAGTTAGAAACACCCGGTAATAATACCGACTTCTGTAACACCTCCGCGCAAGGAAAGTAGATTGCGCTCCAAGTACCGACCGATTCAGCCGTCTGCTCTCGGGTCCCAGCTATACGCGGTGTATGCAGCGTGGCTAAAAACCGAGGACGTTACAGAGAAAAATAAAATTTGGTGTCAGAAGTGGGATACGCCAGACGGATTATTCGGTCTATATTCGCGAAATAATTAGTCAAGGAAAATGTCTCACGAGGCAAGCCAGCCAAGCAGCCGTCTCATGACCGAGGCCGAAGTTGCCGAAATACAAGATAAATTGATTGCGAGGGAGAGTCAATTAGCGGAACAAGCCGCTTTGATCCGAACATTGCAAGCGGAGAAAGATACGACGAGGGGACAAACGGAACCAAGCCTTTCGCAATTACTCAACTCCTTGACACTCAAAGTGGACGAAGCGGCGGAGGTTCCGGGTAATGAAGACACGGAATCTGCTCAAGCGAGACCACCCCGAGCAACGACCTCCCACGACGCGGGAAGTCGCAGAACATCAAACCTCAGAAGAAATCTCTCCCCCTCGTCCACCCCTGGAATTGGAATTAAGGACGCTTTAGAAATTGTCCCCACCTATGACGGATACAAATTATCGATATTCCAATTCTCGCGCGCTTGCGAACGGGCTCGCGATTTATTACCCCCGCGGCTGGAAACCAGCCTAACGCAAATGATTATTAATAAACTCCGTGGACATGCTTTCCAAGTTATAGAGGATACGGACATCCTTACAGTTAGCGAATTGACGGACCGGCTAAAGAGTGTTTTTGGTCCCAAAAAGTCAGTGAACCAATACCGCGGCGAATTAGGTAATATTTTCAAACGACCCAGCGAACATATTTTGGACTACGTCGGTCGCGTCAATGACCTAAAGACAGCCATTACGGACGGAGAACGACAAGTTCACGGAAGATTAACCCTTGCGATGAAAGAAGCAATAGAACTAGACGTCTTGGAAAGCTTCATTAGCGGCCTACCCGCCGACATCCAAATTAGACTCCGGGTGCAAGGATATGAGACTCTCGACGACGCGTTTGTGAAGTGTAACCAGATTGACAGGACGATAGAAACGGAGAACAGCCGTCACAGAACGCAACCACCGCGAGAGCAATTTAGACGGGATCCCAGGCCATCGCAATTCGAGCCACGAAACCCGTAACCGCCGCGTCAATTTGAGAGACCCTGGACGACGCGATCCACTCTCTGTTAGACGTCGCGATAGAGTTGCAATTAGATAGCATTAGTATCGGGCATACGCCATACGTCGATAACGTATCTTGGCTAGACATTAGGACTTCAATCGTGGGAATATTTTCAGGACACTGTCTAACCCTTAATATTTGCGAGGGATTAGTGTCAATCCCTGATAACTCTTCGAGAAGCGACATAATCAAAGAGTACCACGCATCAGCAATGGACGGCCACAAAGGTGTAACGAATTTTAACGATGCAAAATCTCCTGACAAAATATTGCATCGCAGTTCCGCTGAAAAACGCCCAAGCAATTCCCATTGCCGATGCTATGATCAAAAATCTGATATGCCGCTTCGGAGCGCCCAGGGCGATTCTGACCGACCAAGGTGCGTCCTTCACCTCGGCCGTGTTTAAATACATAGCTCGTAAGTTTCACATAACCCGATGCCGAACGACGGCATACTACCCGCAGTCAAACGGTTCACTAGAGCGATCACACCACGTCCTGACGGAGTACTTAAAACAGTACGTTGATGAAAGAAACGATTGGGACCAATGGACCGATCTCGCGATATTCTCTTATAACACAAGCGTCCACGACGGGACGAAAATTACACCCCACGAATTGGTCTTCGGTAGACTCGCGCGTATCCCCTCAAGCCACCCGTACATCGAAGAAGGGATCGATGTAACATACCGGGAATATTTAGAGACCCTTTTTCATCAAATCCAGGACCTGCAGGAGATCGCTCGAAGCCATTTGATCAGGGCTAAGGAGAGGTCTAAAGAGTACTATGACCGGCGCGTTAACCCCCAGAATTTTAAGGTGGGATATCGGGTATTCCTCCTAAAGGAACCAGTAAAAGGTAAATTCGCGGATCAGTACACAGGCCCGCACGAAGTCCTAGAGGTACTACCAAACAATAATGCAATAATTGATTTTAAGGGAAACACCCGCGTCGTACATATAAATAAGCTAAAGTTAAGCCGAGTTAAGTAGAAATAAAACAATACAAACTACCTGCGAATTTATGTGTACAAGTCCCAGTAGAATCGCGAAATTTATAACACTGTGGTAAGACCATATATCGAGACACTCGACAGGTACACATGAATTCGAAAGCGGTCCCGAGTCCGCTGTACACCGAAACCTAGGCGTACAATACAAAATTTGTATATTCGGTTGCAGAAACATGCACGTTTTCGTAGTCATTTTACTCCTAAGCATATATCTACTCGCGTTGATGCGCTATCGGGTTCGACTGCGGAAGGCAACATCTGAATTCCACAACGATCATCCTCCTGGATACGAGGGACTGCTATATCACCCTGAAGTCTCCCAACTCCACGAGGAGTTACGTCCAGCTCCTCCAATTGGCGCATTACCAGCACGCAGATATAATCCAAAGTAAAGTGGAGATATCGCGGACCATTCAGTACTGCGGCATGCACTCTCACATCTCGGTCGTACATAATGGACAGTACGAATATCTGTCAGATGTGAGCCACAAAAATTGCATCCGTGCACAGGAGGTAGCTCCCAGCCGGTTGCACTCTCATCGGGGGAGCCCCGCACCGTTAACACGGTGGCAGTGGGGTCTCCGATCCCACGAGGAGTTGCATCAACATCGCCTGGCCGCTTTTAATCACATCGCACTCGTCCTCCGTTGCACACTCCGAACATAAGTGTTCGTCCCTGCAATTCCGACATTCGGCGGGAGATGTGGCACATGTCATCACATAACGCCCTCCGCCGAACGACCGGCCCTCTTGAATACCATAGCAAGAGGCGCGTCCGGACAAAACATTCTTCACGGTTCAGTCTCCCTGCTGAACTTCCTAGACGTGGAATCACTGGAAATTATTGCGGAATCAACAGCTGAAAGTATCTGGGGTGGATTTGTGTTCAGCCACCGCCAGAGATCTCGGAATTTTTGTGCTGGTCCGCCTAGCGAAGCTGGTAATCGACACGCTGATTCACGGATACGACTTCCATCACGTATACGGATGGAGTATCCACCTTTACGGAGCAATAAGAAGTTCGACCGTTCACCTGTTGCCGCACATCAGCAGGACAAGGCCAACGGCAGAAAAGACTGACAACGTGGAGCTACAGGACATCCGAGCCACACCCACGAAGACCCACCAAAACCTGCCCCGCGTTAGCCCGATGCGTCAAGCCATGACGAGATACGAGAGAGTGTCCTGCGAATGGAGAAAATGTAATCTAAAGAATTCACACAATTAATGTGTAAATTCTTTTTCCAAGGGGGGAGGTGTTACGTCCTGCGTCCTCCACCCCAATTTTTTCGCCTAAAATAAATAATGCTAAGGATTAAGCTTCCGCAGACACTCTCGCACATACGCATGGCAACAACTAGTCATAAGTAGTTAATACAACCGATTAACACACATATCGTTGATAAGTACAGTATGCGTTCAAGGTCGGTAATCCTGCAGTTAGAGAACCAAAGTCGGTAACCCAACTTGTAAATTCTCATCGATAAATGACGATAACTTTATTTTCCACCGTTGCCGGTAATTCAATGTCGATAATTTTAGGTTAGACTTACCATCAGTGACCGTCGGCAACAAGCCATGTTTGCCGGTAACCCACGGTCACTGAATCTATCGGGAACACATACGCTTATCATATGTTTAGTAGCAGTAACGTTATATGCATTGTATCAGCCTCTAAGACAGGCAACGTACACGTAAGAGTATTCGTGTCCGTATAACCGCCTAGCACAGGCATATGTAATCCGCCTATCTCTTAAGTACATAAGCACCAAGCAGATCGACCGTAAGGAACGTTCGAGAAGCTTCGTGCTTATTCCCAACATATTATATATCACCTCGACCAGAGGCATAGTCATAAGTCCGTAAGCCTCCTCAAGGCACATTCTTTCACGCGTTACGATAAGGCACGGACGCCGGTTCGCTCGAGTTGCGCGCTTCCCATTCCATGCGATAAGGCACGGACGCCGGCTCGCTCGAGTTGCGCGCTCCCCATTCCATGCGATAAGGCACGGACGCCGGCTCGCCCGAGTTGCGCGCTCCCCATCCCACGCGATAAGGCACGCCGCGCTGAGTCAGCAAGATAAGGCACGGACGCTGGCTCGCTCGAGTCGCGCGCTCCCCATCCCACTGCGATAATGCTGACCACGCGCATTTCATCACGCGTGCGAAAGTCTAAGACCGAGCGCTCACAACGGGATTGCTGATGCAGCTCTCCCACCGCCGACGAGTCCCCGCCACTTTCCGAGCCGACGAGCTCCGCTGCAACGCCGGGACATTCAGTCTTCATCGCCGCGTCAACCAGTACGGTCACTTCAAACCCATTGCTCCGAGCTTAGTCTCACGCGTTCCGCCTTACGAGTTTATACTTCGGATAGTTAATCATTAGTACCCAGTGTTCACATCATTGTAGTAGATCTGTGTTTAATAAAATACTTTTACGCAACTTCGTGAACCATCTACCCTGACAGGCATCCAGCAAGGTAAGAATTTAATTCCTCATTATTCCACATTGTGATATCCTTCCGTAAGGGCAACCCGTGTGACTACTCGTGACCATCGTTATTTTAGTTGACTTCTAACAACATTGTTTCTAAACTCAATCATTTACATTATTTTCGCGACTGTCGTAATCAACGTGGCGTTTATTATATATTGTTGCAAATCTCGTGTACCACGTTCCACTATACGGGTATTATGTGCGCTTAAGCCAGTCTTCATCGCCGCTTCGAACCGAACAGTCGCACCTCTCTAACAAGCAAGCCTTAAGCGTTACTAGTAGTCGACCTACACTCGAGTCTGTTAACAATGGAATCTGTGTAACACCAGTGTACAAACCAACGCCGTCTTCAATACAACTATAAGGTATTTGGTGCAGACTTATTCTCCTCTTTCCCACATCCAACGTGAGCGCAATTATTTCGTTTATTCAACTTTTATTAGAACTTCCTAACGTTACAAATCTTTCGAAACATCGGGCATTTACAATTCATTCGCGATAACCGAACTCCTTTCATATAACTCATTTATCCTTCCTAACCTGCCACTTTCCTCGAAATATCGGGCAGTTATAATTCACCGGCGATCATTGAATACGGACGACGTCCTATTAACCGAGTGTTCTCTGTGCTTTAAGTCAGGGACGTGTCACGAGCATTCAGTTGCTCGGCCACTCCCTCAGTGTCCCCTGGATCGAGGCTGGGCATTCAGTTGCTTGCCTTTCCGCAGTGATCTGCCACCAACCGTAACCACAGTGCGTGACAGCCGACCAGCATTAAGTTGCTGGGCGCAGCCGACCAGCATTAAGTTGCTGGGCGCCAGCCGACCAGCATTAAGTTGCTGGGCGCCAGCGTACAGGTGCTGATTGCGCCAGCATAGAGTTGCTGTTCCGCCAGCATACAGTTGCTGATTCCGCCATGGTACGGCCCCAAGGTTAGTAGTCACTGGTGCACCCGACAGCACTTCCCCTATTAAAATCATAAGGGCAGAGAATATTCCGTTATTTAGGAAGTCGACCCTCGCAGCATCGCCGAGGACGACGACATACAAATATTAAACTAGTGTAACTTTCCTCTCTCAATAAAACCCTTTATTTTCGTTCTGCGCTCACGTTGCATAATTTCCTACCTCCGAACCCTGTCAATTTTAGAATAAGTATAAATCTCGGCGGTATAGGAATTACCGAGACGATATTAAGTATATTTGTGCGGTAGCCATTCCGACGTTTGACATATTTGTGTGGTAGCCATTCCGACGTTGATATTTTTGGTACGGTAACCATTCCGGGTTTAGAGTCACATTTGTGCGGTAGCCATTCCGACGTTGATATTTTTGGTACGGTAACCATTCCGGGTTTAGAGTCACATTTGTGCGGTACCCATTCCGACGTTGATATTTTTGGTACGGTAACCATTCCGGGTTTAGAGTCACATTTGTGCGGTAGCCATTCCGACGTTGATATGTTTGGTACGGTAACCATTCCGGGTTTAGAGTCACATTTGTGCGGTAGCCATTCCGACGTTGATATTTTTGGTACGGTAACCATTCCGGGTTTAGAGTCACATTTGTGCGGTAGCCATTCCGACGTTGATATTTTTGGTACGGTAACCATTCCGGGTTTAGAGTCACATTTGTGCGGTAGCCATTCCGACGTTGATATTTTTGGTACGGTAACCATTCCGGGTTTAGAGTCACATTTGTGCGGTAGCCATTCCGACGTTGATATTTTTGGTACGGTAACCATTCCGGGTTTAGAGTCACATTTGTGCGGTAGCCATTCCGACGTTGATATTTTTGGTACGGTAACCTTTCCGGGTTTAGAGTCACATTTGTGCGGTACCCATTCCGACGTTGATATTTTTGGTACGGTAACCATTCCGGGTTTAGAGTCACATTCTGCGCGGTAGCCATTCCGACGATAAATAAATCTTGTGCGGTAACCAGTCCGACCAGTTAAGTAAGTTAGAAACACCCGGTAATAATACCGACTTCTGTAACACCTCCGCGCAAGGAAAGTAGATTGCGCTCCAAGTACCGACCGATTCAGCCGTCTGCTCTCGGGTCCCAGCTATACGCGGTGTATGCAGCGTGGCTAAAAACCGAGGACGTTACATCGCGCTTGCAAAACGCGAGAACTAGCAAGATTTCATCGTCCGCAAGTGTAACACGGCGTATCTCGGCCATTTCTCAACGGATTCGTGCGAATCAAGTGTCATACGCGTTTTTAGCGTCTAAAACGCACGGGGAGCACGTTTTCGACGCGAAAAACTCGCGGATGTCCGAGATACGAGAGTTCTTGAACGAATCGAACGAAACGCGGTGCATCGTGTGTCGCGCTTGCAAAACGCGAGAACTAGCAAGATTTCATCGTCCGCAAGTGTAACACGGCGTATCTCGGCCATTTCTCAACGGATTCGTGCGAATCAACTGTCATACGCGTTTTTAGCGTCTAAAACGCACGGGGAGTACGTTTTCGACGCGAAAAACTCGCGGATGTCCGAGATACGAGAGTTCTTGAACGAATCGAACGAAACGCGGTGCATCGTGTGTCGCGCTTGCAAAACGCGAGAACTAGCAAGATTTCATCGTCCGCAAGTGTAACACGGCGTATCTCGGCCATTTCTCAACGGATTCGTGCGAATCAAGTGTCATACGCGTTTTTAGCGTCTAAAACGCACGGGGAGCACGTTTTCGACGCGAAAAACTCGCGGATGTCCGAGATACGAGAGTTCTTGAACGAATCGAACGAAACGCGGTGCATCGTGTGTCGCGCTTGCAAAACGCGAGAACTAGCAAGATTTCATCGTCCGCAAGTGTAACACGGCGTATCTCGGCCATTTCTCAACGGATTCGTGCGAATCAAGTGTCATACGCGTTTTTAGCGTCTAAAACGCACGGGGAGCACGTTTTCGACGCGAAAAACTCGCGGATGTCCGAGATACGAGAGTTCTTGAACGAATCGAACGAAACGCGGTGCATCGTGTGTCGCGCTTGCAAAACGCGAGAACTAGCAAGATTTCATCGTCCGCAAGTGTAACACGGCGTATCTCGGCCATTTCTCAACGGATTCGTGCGAATCAAGTGTCATACGCGTTTTTAGCGTCTAAAACGCACGGGGAGCACGTTTTCGACGCGAAAAACTCGCGGATGTCCGAGATACGAGAGTTCTTGAACGAATCGAACGAAACGCGGTGCATCGTGTGTCGCGCTTGCAAAACGCGAGAACTAGCAAGATTTCATCGTCCGCAAGTGTAACACGGCGTATCTCGGCCATTTCTCAACGGATTCGTGCGAATCAAGTGTCATACGCGTTTTTAGCGTCTAAAACGCACGGGGAGCACGTTTTCGACGCGAAAAACTCGCGGATGTCCGAGATACGAGAGTTCTTGAACGAATCGAACGAAACGCGGTGCATCGTGTGTCGCGCTTGCAAAACGCGAGAACTAGCAAGATTTCATCGTCCGCAAGTGTAACACGGCGTATCTCGGCCATTTCTCAACGGATTCGTGCGAATCAAGTGTCATACGCGTTTTTAGCGTCTAAAACGCACGGGGAGCACGTTTTCGACGCGAAAAACTCGCGGATGTCCGAGATACGAGAGTTCTTGAACGAATCGAACGAAACGCGGTGCATCGTGTGTCGCGCTTGCAAAACGCGAGAACTAGCAAGATTTCATCGTCCGCAAGTGTAACACGGCGTATCTCGGCCATTTCTCAACGGATTCGTGCGAATCAAGTGTCATACGCGTTTTTAGCGTCTAAAACGCACGGGGAGCACGTTTTCGACGCGAAAAACTCGCGGATGTCCGAGATACGAGAGTTCTTGAACGAATCGAACGAAACGCGGTGCATCGTGTGTCGCGCTTGCAAAACGCGAGAACTAGCAAGATTTCATCGTCCGCAAGTGTAACACGGCGTATCTCGGCCATTTCTCAACGGATTCGTGCGAATCAAGTGTCATACGCGTTTTTAGCGTCTAAAACGCACGGGGAGCACGTTTTCGACGCGAAAAACTCGCGGATGTCCGAGATACGAGAGTTCTTGAACGAATCGAACGAAACGCGGTGCATCGTGTGTCGCGCTTGCAAAACGCGAGAACTAGCAAGATTTCATCGTCCGCAAGTGTAACACGGCGTATCTCGGCCATTTCTCAACGGATTCGTGCGAATCAAGTGTCATACGCGTTTTTAGCGTCTAAAACGCACGGGGAGCACGTTTTCGACGCGAAAAACTCGCGGATGTCCGAGATACGAGAGTTCTTGAACGAATCGAACGAAACGCGGTGCATCGTGTGTCGCGCTTGCAAAACGCGAGAACTAGCAAGATTTCATCGTCCGCAAGTGTAACACGGCGTATCTCGGCCATTTCTCAACGGATTCGTGCGAATCAAGTGTCATACGCGTTTTTAGCGTCTAAAACGCACGGGGAGCACGTTTTCGACGCGAAAAACTCGCGGATGTCCGAGATACGAGAGTTCTTGAACGAATCGAACGAAACGCGGTGCATCGTGTGTCGCGCTTGCAAAACGCGAGAACTAGCAAGATTTCATCGTCCGCAAGTGTAACACGGCGTATCTCGGCCATTTCTCAACGGATTCGTGCGAATCAAGTGTCATACGCGTTTTTAGCGTCTAAAACGCACGGGGAGCACGTTTTCGACGCGAAAAACTCGCGGATGTCCGAGATACGAGAGTTCTTGAACGAATCGAACGAAACGCGGTGCATCGTGTGTCGCGCTTGCAAAACGCGAGAACTAGCAAGATTTCATCGTCCGCAAGTGTAACACGGCGTATCTCGGCCATTTCTCAACGGAATCGTGCGAATCAAGTGTCATACGCGTTTTTAGCGTCTAAAACGCACGGGGAGCACGTTTTCGACGCGAAAAACTCGCGGATGTCCGAGATACGAGAGTTCTTGAACGAATCGAACGAAACGCGGTGCATCGTGTGTCGCGCTTGCAAAACGCGAGAACTAGCAAGATTTCATCGTCCGCAAGTGTAACACGGCGTATCTCGGCCATTTCTCAACGGATTCGTGCGAATCAAGTGTCATACGCGTTTTTAGCGTCTAAAACGCACGGGGAGCACGTTTTCGACGCGAAAAACTCGCGGATGTCCGAGATACGAGAGTTCTTGAACGAATCGAACGAAACGCGGTGCATCGTGTGTCGCGCTTGCAAAACGCGAGAACTAGCAAGATTTCATCGTCCGCAAGTGTAACACGGCGTATCTCGGCCATTTCTCAACGGATTCGTGCGAATCAAGTGTCATACGCGTTTTTAGCGTCTAAAACGCACGGGGAGCACGTTTTCGACGCGAAAAACTCGCGGATGTCCGAGATACGAGAGTTCTTGAACGAATCGAACGAAACGCGGTGCATCGTGTGTCGCGCTTGCAAAACGCGAGAACTAGCAAGATTTCATCGTCCGCAAGTGTAACACGGCGTATCTCGGCCATTTCTCAACGGATTCGTGCGAATCAAGTGTCATACGCGTTTTTAGCGTCTAAAACGCACGGGGAGCACGTTTTCGACGCGAAAAACTCGCGGATGTCCGAGATACGAGAGTTCTTGAACGAATCGAACGAAACGCGGTGCATCGTGTGTCGCGCTTGCAAAACGCGAGAACTAGCAAGATTTCATCGTCCGCAAGTGTAACACGGCGTATCTCGGCCATTTCTCAACGGATTCGTGCGAATCAAGTGTCATACGCGTTTTTAGCGTCTAAAACGCACGGGGAGCACGTTTTCGACGCGAAAAACTCGCGGATGTCCGAGATACGAGAGTTCTTGAACGAATCGAACGAAACGCGGTGCATCGTGTGTCGCGCTTGCAAAACGCGAGAACTAGCAAGATTTCATCGTCCGCAAGTGTAACACGGCGTATCTCGGCCATTTCTCAACGGATTCGTGCGAATCAACTGTCATACGCGTTTTTAGCGTCTAAAACGCACGGGGAGCACGTTTTCGACGCGAAAAACTCGCGGATGTCCGAGATACGAGAGTTCTTGAACGAATCGAACGAAACGCGGTGCATCGTGTGTCGCGCTTGCAAAACGCGAGAACTAGCAAGATTTCATCGTCCGCAAGTGTAACACGGCGTATCTCGGCCATTTCTCAACGGATTCGTGCGAATCAAGTGTCATACGCGTTTTTAGCGTCTAAAACGCACGGGGAGCACGTTTTCGACGCGAAAAACTCGCGGATGTCCGAGATACGAGAGTTCTTGAACGAATCGAACGAAACGCGGTGCATCGTGTGTCGCGCTTGCAAAACGCGAGAACTAGCAAGATTTCATCGTCCGCAAGTGTAACACGGCGTATCTCGGCCATTTCTCAACGGATTCGTGCGAATCAAGTGTCATACGCGTTTTTAGCGTCTAAAACGCACGGGGAGCACGTTTTCGACGCGAAAAACTCGCGGATGTCCGAGATACGAGAGTTCTTGAACGAATCGAACGAAACGCGGTGCATCGTGTGTCGCGCTTGCAAAACGCGAGAACTAGCAAGATTTCATCGTCCGCAAGTGTAACACGGCGTATCTCGGCCATTTCTCAACGGATTCGTGCGAATCAAGTGTCATACGCGTTTTTAGCGTCTAAAACGCACGGGGAGCACGTTTTCGACGCGAAAAACTCGCGGATGTCCGAGATACGAGAGTTCTTGAACGAATCGAACGAAACGCGGTGCATCGTGTGTCGCGCTTGCAAAACGCGAGAACTAGCAAGATTTCATCGTCCGCAAGTGTAACACGGCGTATCTCGGCCATTTCTCAACGGATTCGTGCGAATCAAGTGTCATACGCGTTTTTAGCGTCTAAAACGCACGGGGAGCACGTTTTCGACGCGAAAAACTCGCGGATGTCCGAGATACGAGAGTTCTTGAACGAATCGAACGAAACGCGGTGCATCGTGTGTCGCGCTTGCAAAACGCGAGAACTAGCAAGATTTCATCGTCCGCAAGTGTAACACGGCGTATCTCGGCCATTTCTCAACGGATTCGTGCGAATCAAGTGTCATACGCGTTTTTAGCGTCTAAAACGCACGGGGAGCACGTTTTCGACGCGAAAAACTCGCGGATGTCCGAGATACGAGAGTTCTTGAACGAATCGAACGAAACGCGGTGCATCGTGTGTCGCGCTTGCAAAACGCGAGAACTAGCAAGATTTCATCGTCCGCAAGTGTAACACGGCGTATCTCGGCCATTTCTCAACGGATTCGTGCGAATCAAGTGTCATACGCGTTTTTAGCGTCTAAAACGCACGGGGAGCACGTTTTCGACGCGAAAAACTCGCGGATGTCCGAGATACGAGAGTTCTTGAACGAATCGAACGAAACGCGGTGCATCGTGTGTCGCGCTTGCAAAACGCGAGAACTAGCAAGATTTCATCGTCCGCAAGTGTAACACGGCGTATCTCGGCCATTTCTCAACGGATTCGTGCGAATCAAGTGTCATACGCGTTTTTAGCGTCTAAAACGCACGGGGAGCACGTTTTCGACGCGAAAAACTCGCGGATGTCCGAGATACGAGAGTTCTTGAACGAATCGAACGAAACGCGGTGCATCGTGTGTCGCGCTTGCAAAACGCGAGAACTAGCAAGATTTCATCGTCCGCAAGTGTAACACGGCGTATCTCGGCCATTTCTCAACGGATTCGTGCGAATCAAGTGTCATACGCGTTTTTAGCGTCTAAAACGCACGGGGAGCACGTTTTCGACGCGAAAAACTCGCGGATGTCCGAGATACGAGAGTTCTTGAACGAATCGAACGAAACGCGGTGCATCGTGTGTCGCGCTTGCAAAACGCGAGAACTAGCAAGATTTCATCGTCCGCAAGTGTAACACGGCGTATCTCGGCCATTTCTCAACGGATTCGTGCGAATCAAGTGTCATACGCGTTTTTAGCGTCTAAAACGCACGGGGAGCACGTTTTCGACGCGAAAAACTCGCGGATGTCCGAGATACGAGAGTTCTTGAACGAATCGAACGAAACGCGGTGCATCGTGTGTCGCGCTTGCAAAACGCGAGAACTAGCAAGATTTCATCGTCCGCAAGTGTAACACGGCGTATCTCGGCCATTTCTCAACGGATTCGTGCGAATCAAGTGTCATACGCGTTTTTAGCGTCTAAAACGCACGGGGAGCACGTTTTCGACGCGAAAAACTCGCGGATGTCCGAGATACGAGAGTTCTTGAACGAATCGAACGAAACGCGGTGCATCGTGTGTCGCGCTTGCAAAACGCGAGAACTAGCAAGATTTCATCGTCCGCAAGTGTAACACGGCGTATCTCGGCCATTTCTCAACGGATTCGTGCGAATCAAGTGTCATACGCGTTTTTAGCGTCTAAAACGCACGGGGAGCACGTTTTCGACGCGAAAAACTCGCGGATGTCCGAGATACGAGAGTTCTTGAACGAATCGAACGAAACGCGGTGCATCGTGTGTCGCGCTTGCAAAACGCGAGAACTAGCAAGATTTCATCGTCCGCAAGTGTAATACGGCGTATCTCGGCCATTTCTCAACGGATTCGTGCGAATCAAGTGTCATACGCGTTTTTAGCGTCTAAAACGCACGGGGAGCACGTTTTCGACGCGAAAAACTCGCGGATGTCCGAGATACGAGAGTTCTTGAACGAATCGAACGAAACGCGGTGCATCGTGTGTCGCGCTTGCAAAACGCGAGAACTAGCAAGATTTCATCGTCCGCAAGTGTAACACGGCGTATCTCGGCCATTTCTCAACGGATTCGTGCGAATCAAGTGTCATACGCGTTTTTAGCGTCTAAAACGCACGGGGAGCACGTTTTCGACGCGAAAAACTCGCGGATGTCCGAGATACGAGAGTTCTTGAACGAATCGAACGAAACGCGGTGCATCGTGTGTCGCGCTTGCAAAACGCGAGAACTAGCAAGATTTCATCGTCCGCAAGTGTAACACGGCGTATCTCGGCCATTTCTCAACGGATTCGTGCGAATCAAGTGTCATACGCGTTTTTAGCGTCTAAAACGCACGGGGAGCACGTTTTCGACGCGAAAAACTCGCGGATGTCCGAGATACGAGAGTTCTTGAACGAATCGAACGAAACGCGGTGCATCGTGTGTCGCGCTTGCAAAACGCGAGAACTAGCAAGATTTCATCGTCCGCAAGTGTAACACGGCGTATCTCGGCCATTTCTCAACGGATTCGTGCGAATCAAGTGTCATACGCGTTTTTAGCGTCTAAAACGCACGGGGAGCACGTTTGCGACGCGAAAAACTCGCGGATGTCCGAGATACGAGAGTTCTTGAACGAATCGAACGAAACGCGGTGCATCGTGTGTCGCGCTTGCAAAACGCGAGAACTAGCAAGATTTCATCGTCCGCAAGTGTAACACGGCGTATCTCGGCCATTTCTCAACGGATTCGTGCGAATCAAGTGTCATACGCGTTTTTAGCGTCTAAAACGCACGGGGAGCACGTTTTCGACGCGAAAAACTCGCGGATGTCCGAGATACGAGAGTTCTTGAACGAATCGAACGAAACGCGGTGCATCGTGTGTCGCGCTTGCAAAACGCGAGAACTAGCAAGATTTCATCGTCCGCAAGTGTAACACGGCGTATCTCGGCCATTTCTCAACGGATTCGTGCGAATCAAGTGTCATACGCGTTTTTAGCGTCTAAAACGCACGGGGAGCACGTTTTCGACGCGAAAAACTCGCGGATGTCCGAGATACGAGAGTTCTTGAACGAATCGAACGAAACGCGGTGCATCGTGTGTCGCGCTTGCAAAACGCGAGAACTAGCAAGATTTCATCGTCCGCAAGTGTAACACGGCGTATCTCGGCCATTTCTCAACGGATTCGTGCGAATCAAGTGTCATACGCGTTTTTAGCGTCTAAAACGCACGGGGAGCACGTTTTCGACGCGAAAAACTCGCGGATGTCCGAGATACGAGAGTTCTTGAACGAATCGAACGAAACGCGGTGCATCGTGTGTCGCGCTTGCAAAACGCGAGAACTAGCAAGATTTCATCGTCCGCAAGTGTAACACGGCGTATCTCGGCCATTTCTCAACGGATTCGTGCGAATCAAGTGTCATACGCGTTTTTAGCGTCTAAAACGCACGGGGAGCACGTTTTCGACGCGAAAAACTCGCGGATGTCCGAGATACGAGAGTTCTTGAACGAATCGAACGAAACGCGGTGCATCGTGTGTCGCGCTTGCAAAACGCGAGAACTAGCAAGATTTCATCGTCCGCAAGTGTAACACGGCGTATCTCGGCCATTTCTCAACGGATTCGTGCGAATCAAGTGTCATACGCGTTTTTAGCGTCTAAAACGCACGGGGAGCACGTTTTCGACGCGAAAAACTCGCGGATGTCCGAGATACGAGAGTTCTTGAACGAATCGAACGAAACGCGGTGCATCGTGTGTCGCGCTTGCAAAACGCGAGAACTAGCAAGATTTCATCGTCCGCAAGTGTAACACGGCGTATCTCGGCCATTTCTCAACGGATTCGTGCGAATCAAGTGTCATACGCGTTTTTAGCGTCTAAAACGCACGGGGAGCACGTTTTCGACGCGAAAAACTCGCGGATGTCCGAGATACGAGAGTTCTTGAACGAATCGAACGAAACGCGGTGCATCGTGTGTCGCGCTTGCAAAACGCGAGAACTAGCAAGATTTCATCGTCCGCAAGTGTAACACGGCGTATCTCGGCCATTTCTCAACGGATTCGTGCGAATCAAGTGTCATACGCGTTTTTAGCGTCTAAAACGCACGGGGAGCACGTTTTCGACGCGAAAAACTCGCGGATGTCCGAGATACGAGAGTTCTTGAACGAATCGAACGAAACGCGGTGCATCGTGTGTCGCGCTTGCAAAACGCGAGAACTAGCAAGATTTCATCGTCCGCAAGTGTAACACGGCGTATCTCGGCCATTTCTCAACGGATTCGTGCGAATCAAGTGTCATACGCGTTTTTAGCGTCTAAAACGCACGGGGAGCACGTTTTCGACGCGAAAAACTCGCGGATGTCCGAGATACGAGAGTTCTTGAACGAATCGAACGAAACGCGGTGCATCGTGTGTCGCGCTTGCAAAACGCGAGAACTAGCAAGATTTCATCGTCCGCAAGTGTAACACGGCGTATCTCGGCCATTTCTCAACGGATTCGTGCGAATCAAGTGTCATACGCGTTTTTAGCGTCTAAAACGCACGGGGAGCACGTTTTCGACGCGAAAAACTCGCGGATGTCCGAGATACGAGAGTTCTTGAACGAATCGAACGAAACGCGGTGCATCGTGTGTCGCGCTTGCAAAACGCGAGAACTAGCAAGATTTCATCGTCCGCAAGTGTAACACGGCGTATCTCGGCCATTTCTCAACGGATTCGTGCGAATCAAGTGTCATACGCGTTTTTAGCGTCTAAAACGCACGGGGAGCACGTTTTCGACGCGAAAAACTCGCGGATGTCCGAGATACGAGAGTTCTTGAACGAATCGAACGAAACGCGGTGCATCGTGTGTCGCGCTTGCAAAACGCGAGAACTAGCAAGATTTCATCGTCCGCAAGTGTAACACGGCGTATCTCGGCCATTTCTCAACGGATTCGTGCGAATCAAGTGTCATACGCGTTTTTAGCGTCTAAAACGCACGGGGAGCACGTTTTCGACGCGAAAAACTCGCGGATGTCCGAGATACGAGAGTTCTTGAACGAATCGAACGAAACGCGGTGCATCGTGTGTCGCGCTTGCAAAACGCGAGAACTAGCAAGATTTCATCGTCCGCAAGTGTAACACGGCGTATCTCGGCCATTTCTCAACGGATTCGTGCGAATCAAGTGTCATACGCGTTTTTAGCGTCTAAAACGCACGGGGAGCACGTTTTCGACGCGAAAAACTCGCGGATGTCCGAGATACGAGAGTTCTTGAACGAATCGAACGAAACGCGGTGCATCGTGTGTCGCGCTTGCAAAACGCGAGAACTAGCAAGATTTCATCGTCCGCAAGTGTAACACGGCGTATCTCGGCCATTTCTCAACGGATTCGTGCGAATCAAGTGTCATACGCGTTTTTAGCGTCTAAAACGCACGGGGAGCACGTTTTCGACGCGAAAAACTCGCGGATGTCCGAGATACGAGAGTTCTTGAACGAATCGAACGAAACGCGGTGCATCGTGTGTCGCGCTTGCAAAACGCGAGAACTAGCAAGATTTCATCGTCCGCAAGTGTAACACGGCGTATCTCGGCCATTTCTCAACGGATTCGTGCGAATCAAGTGTCATACGCGTTTTTAGCGTCTAAAACGCACGGGGAGCACGTTTTCGACGCGAAAAACTCGCGGATGTCCGAGATACGAGAGTTCTTGAACGAATCGAACGAAACGCGGTGCATCGTGTGTCGCGCTTGCAAAACGCGAGAACTAGCAAGATTTCATCGTCCGCAAGTGTAACACGGCGTATCTCGGCCATTTCTCAACGGATTCGTGCGAATCAAGTGTCATACGCGTTTTTAGCGTCTAAAACGCACGGGGAGCACGTTTTCGACGCGAAAAACTCGCGGATGTCCGAGATACGAGAGTTCTTGAACGAATCGAACGAAACGCGGTGCATCGTGTGTCGCGCTTGCAAAACGCGAGAACTAGCAAGATTTCATCGTCCGCAAGTGTAACACGGCGTATCTCGGCCATTTCTCAACGGATTCGTGCGAATCAAGTGTCATACGCGTTTTTAGCGTCTAAAACGCACGGGGAGCACGTTTTCGACGCGAAAAACTCGCGGATGTCCGAGATACGAGAGTTCTTGAACGAATCGAACGAAACGCGGTGCATCGTGTGTCGCGCTTGCAAAACGCGAGAACTAGCAAGATTTCATCGTCCGCAAGTGTAACACGGCGTATCTCGGCCATTTCTCAACGGATTCGTGCGAATCAAGTGTCATACGCGTTTTTAGCGTCTAAAACGCACGGGGAGCACGTTTTCGACGCGAAAAACTCGCGGATGTCCGAGATACGAGAGTTCTTGAACGAATCGAACGAAACGCGGTGCATCGTGTGTCGCGCTTGCAAAACGCGAGAACTAGCAAGATTTCATCGTCCGCAAGTGTAACACGGCGTATCTCGGCCATTTCTCAACGGATTCGTGCGAATCAAGTGTCATACGCGTTTTTAGCGTCTAAAACGCACGGGGAGCACGTTTTCGACGCGAAAAACTCGCGGATGTCCGAGATACGAGAGTTCTTGAACGAATCGAACGAAACGCGGTGCATCGTGTGTCGCGCTTGCAAAACGCGAGAACTAGCAAGATTTCATCGTCCGCAAGTGTAACACGGCGTATCTCGGCCATTTCTCAACGGATTCGTGCGAATCAAGTGTCATACGCGTTTTTAGCGTCTAAAACGCACGGGGAGCACGTTTTCGACGCGAAAAACTCGCGGATGTCCGAGATACGAGAGTTCTTGAACGAATCGAACGAAACGCGGTGCATCGTGTGTCGCGCTTGCAAAACGCGAGAACTAGCAAGATTTCATCGTCCGCAAGTGTAACACGGCGTATCTCGGCCATTTCTCAACGGATTCGTGCGAATCAAGTGTCATACGCGTTTTTAGCGTCTAAAACGCACGGGGAGCACGTTTTCGACGCGAAAAACTCGCGGATGTCCGAGATACGAGAGTTCTTGAACGAATCGAACGAAACGCGGTGCATCGTGTGTCGCGCTTGCAAAACGCGAGAACTAGCAAGATTTCATCGTCCGCAAGTGTAACACGGCGTATCTCGGCCATTTCTCAACGGATTCGTGCGAATCAAGTGTCATACGCGTTTTTAGCGTCTAAAACGCACGGGGAGCACGTTTTCGACGCGAAAAACTCGCGGATGTCCGAGATACGAGAGTTCTTGAACGAATCGAACGAAACGCGGTGCATCGTGTGTCGCGCTTGCAAAACGCGAGAACTAGCAAGATTTCATCGTCCGCAAGTGTAACACGGCGTATCTCGGCCATTTCTCAACGGATTCGTGCGAATCAAGTGTCATACGCGTTTTTAGCGTCTAAAACGCACGGGGAGCACGTTTTCGACGCGAAAAACTCGCGGATGTCCGAGATACGAGAGTTCTTGAACGAATCGAACGAAACGCGGTGCATCGTGTGTCGCGCTTGCAAAACGCGAGAACTAGCAAGATTTCATCGTCCGCAAGTGTAACACGGCGTATCTCGGCCATTTCTCAACGGATTCGTGCGAATCAAGTGTCATACGCGTTTTTAGCGTCTAAAACGCACGGGGAGCACGTTTTCGACGCGAAAAACTCGCGGATGTCCGAGATACGAGAGTTCTTGAACGAATCGAACGAAACGCGGTGCATCGTGTGTCGCGCTTGCAAAACGCGAGAACTAGCAAGATTTCATCGTCCGCAAGTGTAACACGGCGTATCTCGGCCATTTCTCAACGGATTCGTGCGAATCAAGTGTCATACGCGTTTTTAGCGTCTAAAACGCACGGGGAGCACGTTTTCGACGCGAAAAACTCGCGGATGTCCGAGATACGAGAGTTCTTGAACGAATCGAACGAAACGCGGTGCATCGTGTGTCGCGCTTGCAAAACGCGAGAACTAGCAAGATTTCATCGTCCGCAAGTGTAACACGGCGTATCTCGGCCATTTCTCAACGGATTCGTGCGAATCAAGTGTCATACGCGTTTTTAGCGTCTAAAACGCACGGGGAGCACGTTTTCGACGCGAAAAACTCGCGGATGTCCGAGATACGAGAGTTCTTGAACGAATCGAACGAAACGCGGTGCATCGTGTGTCGCGCTTGCAAAACGCGAGAACTAGCAAGATTTCATCGTCCGCAAGTGTAACACGGCGTATCTCGGCCATTTCTCAACGGATTCGTGCGAATCAAGTGTCATACGCGTTTTTAGCGTCTAAAACGCACGGGGAGCACGTTTTCGACGCGAAAAACTCGCGGATGTCCGAGATACGAGAGTTCTTGAACGAATCGAACGAAACGCGGTGCATCGTGTGTCGCGCTTGCAAAACGCGAGAACTAGCAAGATTTCATCGTCCGCAAGTGTAACACGGCGTATCTCGGCCATTTCTCAACGGATTCGTGCGAATCAAGTGTCATACGCGTTTTTAGCGTCTAAAACGCACGGGGAGCACGTTTTCGACGCGAAAAACTCGCGGATGTCCGAGATACGAGAGTTCTTGAACGAATCGAACGAAACGCGGTGCATCGTGTGTCGCGCTTGCAAAACGCGAGAACTAGCAAGATTTCATCGTCCGCAAGTGTAACACGGCGTATCTCGGCCATTTCTCAACGGATTCGTGCGAATCAAGTGTCATACGCGTTTTTAGCGTCTAAAACGCACGGGGAGCACGTTTTCGACGCGAAAAACTCGCGGATGTCCGAGATACGAGAGTTCTTGAACGAATCGAACGAAACGCGGTGCATCGTGTGTCGCGCTTGCAAAACGCGAGAACTAGCAAGATTTCATCGTCCGCAAGTGTAACACGGCGTATCTCGGCCATTTCTCAACGGATTCGTGCGAATCAAGTGTCATACGCGTTTTTAGCGTCTAAAACGCACGGGGAGCACGTTTTCGACGCGAAAAACTCGCGGATGTCCGAGATACGAGAGTTCTTGAACGAATCGAACGAAACGCGGTGCATCGTGTGTCGCGCTTGCAAAACGCGAGAACTAGCAAGATTTCATCGTCCGCAAGTGTAACACGGCGTATCTCGGCCATTTCTCAACGGATTCGTGCGAATCAAGTGTCATACGCGTTTTTAGCGTCTAAAACGCACGGGGAGCACGTTTTCGACGCGAAAAACTCGCGGATGTCCGAGATACGAGAGTTCTTGAACGAATCGAACGAAACGCGGTGCATCGTGTGTCGCGCTTGCAAAACGCGAGAACTAGCAAGATTTCATCGTCCGCAAGTGTAACACGGCGTATCTCGGCCATTTCTCAACGGATTCGTGCGAATCAAGTGTCATACGCGTTTTTAGCGTCTAAAACGCACGGGGAGCACGTTTTCGACGCGAAAAACTCGCGGATGTCCGAGATACGAGAGTTCTTGAACGAATCGAACGAAACGCGGTGCATCGTGTGTCGCGCTTGCAAAACGCGAGAACTAGCAAGATTTCATCGTCCGCAAGTGTAACACGGCGTATCTCGGCCATTTCTCAACGGATTCGTGCGATTCAAGTGTCATACGCGTTTTTAGCGTCTAAAACGCACGGGGAGCACGTTTTCGACGCGAAAAACTCGCGGATGTCCGAGATACGAGAGTTCTTGAACGAATCGAACGAAACGCGGTGCATCGTGTGTCGCGCTTGCAAAACGCGAGAACTAGCAAGATTTCATCGTCCGCAAGTGTAACACGGCGTATCTCGGCCATTTCTCAACGGATTCGTGCGAATCAAGTGTCATACGCGTTTTTAGCGTCTAAAACGCACGGGGAGCACGTTTTCGACGCGAAAAACTCGCGGATGTCCGAGATACGAGAGTTCTTGAACGAATCGAACGAAACGCGGTGCATCGTGTGTCGCGCTTGCAAAACGCGAGAACTAGCAAGATTTCACACGTGAGCACGTGTAACACGGCGTATCTCGGGCCATTTCTCAACGGATTCGTGCGAATCAAGTGTCATACGCCGTTTTTAGCGTCTAAAACGCACGGGGAGCACGTTTTCGACGCGAAAAACTCGCGGATGTCCGAGATACGAGAGTTCTTTGAACGAATCGAACGAAACGCGGTGCATCGTGTGTCGCGCTTGCAAAACGCGAGAACTAGCAAGATTTCTCCGCAAGTGTAACACGGCGTATCTCGGCCATTTCTCAACGGATTCGTGCGAATCAAGTGTCATACGCGTTTTTAGCGTCTAAAACGCACGGGGAGCACGTTTTCGACGCGAAAAACTCGCGGATGTCCGAGATACGAGAGTTCTTGAACGAATCGAACGAAACGCGGTGCATCGTGTGTCGCGCTTGCAAAACGCGAGAACTAGCAAGATTTCATCGTCCGCAAGTGTAACACGGCGTATCTCGGCCATTTCTCAACGGATTCGTGCGAATCAAGTGTCATACGCGTTTTTAGCGTCTAAAACGCACGGGGAGCACGTTTTCGACGCGAAAAACTCGCGGATGTCCGAGATACGAGAGTTCTTGAACGAATCGAACGAAACGCGGTGCATCGTGTGTCGCGCTTGCAAAACGCGAGAACTAGCAAGATTTCATCGTCCGCAAGTGTAACACGGCGTATCTCGGCCATTTCTCAACGGATTCGTGCGAATCAAGTGTCATACGCGTTTTTAGCGTCTAAAACGCACGGGGAGCACGTTTTCGACGCGAAAAACTCGCGGATGTCCGAGATACGAGAGTTCTTGAACGAATCGAACGAAACGCGGTGCATCGTGTGTCGCGCTTGCAAAACGCGAGAACTAGCAAGATTTCATCGTCCGCAAGTGTAACACGGCGTATCTCGGCCATTTCTCAACGGATTCGTGCGAATCAAGTGTCATACGCGTTTTTAGCGTCTAAAACGCACGGGGAGCACGTTTTCGACGCGAAAAACTCGCGGATGTCCGAGATACGAGAGTTCTTGAACGAATCGAACGAAACGCGGTGCATCGTGTGTCGCGCTTGCAAAACGCGAGAACTAGCAAGATTTCATCGTCCGCAAGTGTAACACGGCGTATCTCGGCCATTTCTCAACGGATTCGTGCGAATCAAGTGTCATACGCGTTTTTAGCGTCTAAAACGCACGGGGAGCACGTTTTCGACGCGAAAAACTCGCGGATGTCCGAGATACGAGAGTTCTTGAACGAATCGAACGAAACGCGGTGCATCGTGTGTCGCGCTTGCAAAACGCGAGAACTAGCAAGATTTCATCGTCCGCAAGTGTAACACGGCGTATCTCGGCCATTTCTCAACGGATTCGTGCGAATCAAGTGTCATACGCGTTTTTAGCGTCTAAAACGCACGGGGAGCACGTTTTCGACGCGAAAAACTCGCGGATGTCCGAGATACGAGAGTTCTTGAACGAATCGAACGAAACGCGGTGCATCGTGTGTCGCGCTTGCAAAACGCGAGAACTAGCAAGATTTCATCGTCCGCAAGTGTAACACGGCGTATCTCGGCCATTTCTCAACGGATTCGTGCGAATCAAGTGTCATACGCGTTTTTAGCGTCTAAAACGCACGGGGAGCACGTTTTCGACGCGAAAAACTCGCGGATGTCCGAGATACGAGAGTTCTTGAACGAATCGAACGAAACGCGGTGCATCGTGTGTCGCGCTTGCAAAACGCGAGAACTAGCAAGATTTCATCGTCCGCAAGTGTAACACGGCGTATCTCGGCCATTTCTCAACGGATTCGTGCGAATCAAGTGTCATACGCGTTTTTAGCGTCTAAAACGCACGGGGAGCACGTTTTCGACGCGAAAAACTCGCGGATGTCCGAGATACGAGAGTTCTTGAACGAATCGAACGAAACGCGGTGCATCGTGTGTCGCGCTTGCAAAACGCGAGAACTAGCAAGATTTCATCGTCCGCAAGTGTAACACGGCGTATCTCGGCCATTTCTCAACGGATTCGTGCGAATCAAGTGTCATACGCGTTTTTAGCGTCTAAAACGCACGGGGAGCACGTTTTCGACGCGAAAAACTCGCGGATGTCCGAGATACGAGAGTTCTTGAACGAATCGAACGAAACGCGGTGCATCGTGTGTCGCGCTTGCAAAACGCGAGAACTAGCAAGATTTCATCGTCCGCAAGTGTAACACGGCGTATCTCGGCCATTTCTCAACGGATTCGTGCGAATCAAGTGTCATACGCGTTTTTAGCGTCTAAAACGCACGGGGAGCACGTTTTCGACGCGAAAAACTCGCGGATGTCCGAGATACGAGAGTTCTTGAACGAATCGAACGAAACGCGGTGCATCGTGTGTCGCGCTTGCAAAACGCGAGAACTAGCAAGATTTCATCGTCCGCAAGTGTAACACGGCGTATCTCGGCCATTTCTCAACGGATTCGTGCGAATCAAGTGTCATACGCGTTTTTAGCGTCTAAAACGCACGGGGAGCACGTTTTCGACGCGAAAAACTCGCGGATGTCCGAGATACGAGAGTTCTTGAACGAATCGAACGAAACGCGGTGCATCGTGTGTCGCGCTTGCAAAACGCGAGAACTAGCAAGATTTCATCGTCCGCAAGTGTAACACGGCGTATCTCGGCCATTTCTCAACGGATTCGTGCGAATCAAGTGTCATACGCGTTTTTAGCGTCTAAAACGCACGGGGAGCACGTTTTCGACGCGAAAAACTCGCGGATGTCCGAGATACGAGAGTTCTTGAACGAATCGAACGAAACGCGGTGCATCGTGTGTCGCGCTTGCAAAACGCGAGAACTAGCAAGATTTCATCGTCCGCAAGTGTAACACGGCGTATCTCGGCCATTTCTCAACGGATTCGTGCGAATCAAGTGTCATACGCGTTTTTAGCGTCTAAAACGCACGGGGAGCACGTTTTCGACGCGAAAAACTCGCGGATGTCCGAGATACGAGAGTTCTTGAACGAATCGAACGAAACGCGGTGCATCGTGTGTCGCGCTTGCAAAACGCGAGAACTAGCAAGATTTCATCGTCCGCAAGTGTAACACGGCGTATCTCGGCCATTTCTCAACGGATTCGTGCGAATCAAGTGTCATACGCGTTTTTAGCGTCTAAAACGCACGGGGAGCACGTTTTCGACGCGAAAAACTCGCGGATGTCCGAGATACGAGAGTTCTTGAACGAATCGAACGAAACGCGGTGCATCGTGTGTCGCGCTTGCAAAACGCGAGAACTAGCAAGATTTCATCGTCCGCAAGTGTAACACGGCGTATCTCGGCCATTTCTCAACGGATTCGTGCGAATCAAGTGTCATACGCGTTTTTAGCGTCTAAAACGCACGGGGAGCACGTTTTCGACGCGAAAAACTCGCGGATGTCCGAGATACGAGAGTTCTTGAACGAATCGAACGAAACGCGGTGCATCGTGTGTCGCGCTTGCAAAACGCGAGAACTAGCAAGATTTCATCGTCCGCAAGTGTAACACGGCGTATCTCGGCCATTTCTCAACGGATTCGTGCGAATCAAGTGTCATACGCGTTTTTAGCGTCTAAAACGCACGGGGAGCACGTTTTCGACGCGAAAAACTCGCGGATGTCCGAGATACGAGAGTTCTTGAACGAATCGAACGAAACGCGGTGCATCGTGTGTCGCGCTTGCAAAACGCGAGAACTAGCAAGATTTCATCGTCCGCAAGTGTAACACGGCGTATCTCGGCCATTTCTCAACGGATTCGTGCGAATCAAGTGTCATACGCGTTTTTAGCGTCTAAAACGCACGGGGAGCACGTTTTCGACGCGAAAAACTCGCGGATGTCCGAGATACGAGAGTTCTTGAACGAATCGAACGAAACGCGGTGCATCGTGTGTCGCGCTTGCAAAACGCGAGAACTAGCAAGATTTCATCGTCCGCAAGTGTAACACGGCGTATCTCGGCCATTTCTCAACGGATTCGTGCGAATCAAGTGTCATACGCGTTTTTAGCGTCTAAAACGCACGGGGAGCACGTTTTCGACGCGAAAAACTCGCGGATGTCCGAGATACGAGAGTTCTTGAACGAATCGAACGAAACGCGGTGCATCGTGTGTCGCGCTTGCAAAACGCGAGAACTAGCAAGATTTCATCGTCCGCAAGTGTAACACGGCGTATCTCGGCCATTTCTCAACGGATTCGTGCGAATCAAGTGTCATACGCGTTTTTAGCGTCTAAAACGCACGGGGAGCACGTTTTCGACGCGAAAAACTCGCGGATGTCCGAGATACGAGAGTTCTTGAACGAATCGAACGAAACGCGGTGCATCGTGTGTCGCGCTTGCAAAACGCGAGAACTAGCAAGATTTCATCGTCCGCAAGTGTAACACGGCGTATCTCGGCCATTTCTCAACGGATTCGTGCGAATCAAGTGTCATACGCGTTTTTAGCGTCTAAAACGCACGGGGAGCACGTTTTCGACGCGAAAAACTCGCGGATGTCCGAGATACGAGAGTTCTTGAACGAATCGAACGAAACGCGGTGCATCGTGTGTCGCAGCTTGCAAAACGCGAGAACTAGCAAGATTTCATCGTCCGCAAGTGTAACACGGCGTATCTCGGCCATTTCTCAACGGATTCGTGCGAATCAAGTGTCATACGCGTTTTTAGCGTCTAAAACGCACGGGGAGCACGTTTTCGACGCGAAAAACTCGCGGATGTCCGAGATACGAGAGTTCTTGAACGAATCGAACGAAACGCGGTGCATCGTGTGTCGCGCTTGCAAAACGCGAGAACTAGCAAGATTTCATCGTCCGCAAGTGTAACACGGCGTATCTCGGCCATTTCTCAACGGATTCGTGCGAATCAAGTGTCATACGCGTTTTTAGCGTCTAAAACGCACGGGGAGCACGTTTTCGACGCGAAAAACTCGCGGATGTCCGAGATACGAGAGTTCTTGAACGAATCGAACGAAACGCGGTGCATCGTGTGTCGCGCTTGCAAAACGCGAGAACTAGCAAGATTTCATCGTCCGCAAGTGTAACACGGCGTATCTCGGCCATTTCTCAACGGATTCGTGCGAATCAAGTGTCATACGCGTTTTTAGCGTCTAAAACGCACGGGGAGCACGTTTTCGACGCGAAAAACTCGCGGATGTCCGAGATACGAGAGTTCTTGAACGAATCGAACGAAACGCGGTGCATCGTGTGTCGCGCTTGCAAAACGCGAGAACTAGCAAGATTTCATCGTCCGCAAGTGTAACACGGCGTATCTCGGCCATTTCTCAACGGATTCGTGCGAATCAAGTGTCATACGCGTTTTTAGCGTCTAAAACGCACGGGGAGCACGTTTTCGACGCGAAAAACTCGCGGATGTCCGAGATACGAGAGTTCTTGATCGAATCGAACGAAACGCGGTGCATCGTGTGTCGCGCTTGCAAAACGCGAGAACTAGCAAGATTTCATCGTCCGCAAGTGTAACACGGCGTATCTCGGCCATTTCTCAACGGATTCGTGCGAATCAAGTGTCATACGCGTTTTTAGCGTCTAAAACGCACGGGGAGCACGTTTTCGACGCGAAAAACTCGCGGATGTCCGAGATACGAGAGTTCTTGAACGAATCGAACGAAACGCGGTGCATCGTGTGTCGCGCTTGCAAAACGCGAGAACTAGCAAGATTTCATCGTCCGCAAGTGTAACACGGCGTATCTCGGCCATTTCTCAACGGATTCGTGCGAATCAAGTGTCATACGCGTTTTTAGCGTCTAAAACGCACGGGGAGCACGTTTTCGACGCGAAAAACTCGCGGATGTCCGAGATACGAGAGTTCTTGAACGAATCGAACGAAACGCGGTGCATCGTGTGTCGCGCTTGCAAAACGCGAGAACTAGCAAGATTTCATCGTCCGCAAGTGTAACACGGCGTATCTCGGCCATTTCTCAACGGATTCGTGCGAATCAAGTGTCATACGCGTTTTTAGCGTCTAAAACGCACGGGGAGCACGTTTTCGACGCGAAAAACTCGCGGATGTCCGAGATACGAGAGTTCTTGAACGAATCGAACGAAACGCGGTGCATCGTGTGTCGCGCTTGCAAAACGCGAGAACTAGCAAGATTTCATCGTCCGCAAGTGTAACACGGCGTATCTCGGCCATTTCTCAACGGATTCGTGCGAATCAAGTGTCATACGCGTTTTTAGCGTCTAAAACGCACGGGGAGCACGTTTTCGACGCGAAAAACTCGCGGATGTCCGAGATACGAGAGTTCTTGAACGAATCGAACGAAACGCGGTGCATCGTGTGTCGCGCTTGCAAAACGCGAGAACTAGCAAGATTTCATCGTCCGCAAGTGTAACACGGCGTATCTCGGCCATTTCTCAACGTTCGTGCGAATCAAGTGTCATACGCGTTTTTAGCGTCTAAAACGCACGGGGAGCACGTTTTCGACGCGAAAAACTCGCGGATGTCCGAGATACGAGAGTTCTTGAACGAATCGAACGAAACGCGGTGCATCGTGTGTCGCGCTTGCAAAACGCGAGAACTAGCAAGATTTCATCGTCCGCAAGTGTAACACGGCGTATCTCGGCCATTTCTCAACGGATTCGTGCGAATCAAGTGTCATACGCGTTTTTAGCGTCTAAAACGCACGGGGAGCACGTTTTCGACGCGAAAAACTCGCGGATGTCCGAGATACGAGAGTTCTTGAACGAATCGAACGAAACGCGGTGCATCGTGTGTCGCGCTTGCAAAACGCGAGAACTAGCAAGATTTCATCGTCCGCAAGTGTAACACGGCGTATCTCGGCCATTTCTCAACGGATTCGTGCGAATCAAGTGTCATACGCGTTTTTAGCGTCTAAAACGCACGGGGAGCACGTTTTCGACGCGAAAAACTCGCGGATGTCCGAGATACGAGAGTTCTTGAACAAATCGAACGAAACGCGGTGCATCGTGTGTCGCGCTTGCAAAACGCGAGAACTAGCAAGATTTCATCGTCCGCAAGTGTAACACGGCGTATCTCGGCCATTTCTCAACGGATTCGTGCGAATCAAGTGTCATACGCGTTTTTAGCGTCTAAAACGCACGGGGAGCACGTTTTCGACGCGAAAAACTCGCGGATGTCCGAGATACGAGAGTTCTTGAACGAATCGAACGAAACGCGGTGCATCGTGTGTCGCGCTTGCAAAACGCGAGAACTAGCAAGATTTCATCGTCCGCAAGTGTAACACGGCGTATCTCGGCCATTTCTCAACGGATTCGTGCGAATCAAGTGTCATACGCGTTTTTAGCGTCTAAAACGCACGGGGAGCACGTTTTCGACGCGAAAAACTCGCGGATGTCCGAGATACGAGAGTTCTTGAACAAATCGAACGAAACGCGGTGCATCGTGTGTCGCGCTTGCAAAACGCGTGAACTAGCAAGATTTCATCGTCCGCAAGTGTAACACGGCGTATCTCGGCCATTTCTCAACGGATTCGTGCGAATCAAGTGTCATACGCGTTTTTAGCGTCTAAAACGCACGGGGAGCACGTTTTCGACGCGAAAAACTCGCGGATGTCCGAGATACGAGAGTTCTTGAACGAATCGAACGAAACGCGGTGCATCGTGTGTCGCGCTTGCAAAACGCGAGAACTAGCAAGATTTCATCGTCCGCAAGTGTAACACGGCGTATCTCGGCCATTTCTCAACGGATTCGTGCGAATCAAGTGTCATACGCGTTTTTAGCGTCTAAAACGCACGGGGAGCACGTTTTCGACGCGAAAAACTCGCGGATGTCCGAGATACGAGAGTTCTTGAACGAATCGAACGAAACGCGGTGCATCGTGTGTCGCGCTTGCAAAACGCGAGAACTAGCAAGATTTCATCGTCCGCAAGTGTAACACGGCGTATCTCGGCCATTTCTCAACGGATTCGTGCGAATCAAGTGTCATACGCGTTTTTAGCGTCTAAAACGCACGGGGAGCACGTTTTCGACGCGAAAAACTCGCGGATGTCCGAGATACGAGAGTTCTTGAACGAATCGAACGAAACGCGGTGCATCGTGTGTCGCGCTTGCAAAACGCGAGAACTAGCAAGATTTCATCGTCCGCAAGTGTAACACGGCGTATCTCGGCCATTTCTCAACGGATTCGTGCGAATCAAGTGTCATACGCGTTTTTAGCGTCTAAAACGCACGGGGAGCACGTTTTCGACGCGAAAAACTCGCGGATGTCCGAGATACGAGAGTTCTTGAACGAATCGAACGAAACGCGGTGCATCGTGTGTCGCGCTTGCAAAACGCGAGAACTAGCAAGATTTCATCGTCCGCAAGTGTAACACGGCGTATCTCGGCCATTTCTCAACGGATTCGTGCGAATCAAGTGTCATACGCGTTTTTAGCGTCTAAAACGCACGGGGAGCACGTTTTCGACGCGAAAAACTCGCGGATGTCCGAGATACGAGAGTTCTTGAACGAATCGAACGAAACGCGGTGCATCGTGTGTCGCGCTTGCAAAACGCGAGAACTAGCAAGATTTCATCGTCCGCAAGTGTAACACGGCGTATCTCGGCCATTTCTCAACGGATTCGTGCGAATCAAGTGTCATACGCGTTTTTAGCGTCTAAAACGCACGGGGAGCACGTTTTCGACGCGAAAAACTCGCGGATGTCCGAGATACGAGAGTTCTTGAACGAATCGAACGAAACGCGGTGCATCGTGTGTCGCGCTTGCAAAACGCGAGAACTAGCAAGATTTCATCGTCCGCAAGTGTAACACGGCGTATCTCGGCCATTTCTCAACGGATTCGTGCGAATCAAGTGTCATACGCGTTTTTAGCGTCTAAAACGCACGGGGAGCACGTTTTCGACGCGAAAAACTCGCGGATGTCCGAGATACGAGAGTTCTTGAACGAATCGAACGAAACGCGGTGCATCGTGTGTCGCGCTTGCAAAACGCGAGAACTAGCAAGATTTCATCGTCCGCAAGTGTAACACGGCGTATCTCGGCCATTTCTCAACGGATTCGTGCGAATCAAGTGTCATACGCGTTTTTAGCGTCTAAAACGCACGGGGAGCACGTTTTCGACGCGAAAAACTCGCGGATGTCCGAGATACGAGAGTTCTTGAACGAATCGAACGAAACGCGGTGCATCGTGTGTCGCGCTTGCAAAACGCGAGAACTAGCAAGATTTCATCGTCCGCAAGTGTAACACGGCGTATCTCGGCCATTTCTCAACGGATTCGTGCGAATCAAGTGTCATACGCGTTTTTAGCGTCTAAAACGCACGGGGAGCACGTTTTCGACGCGAAAAACTCGCGGATGTCCGAGATACGAGAGTTCTTGAACGAATCGAACGAAACGCGGTGCATCGTGTGTCGCGCTTGCAAAACGCGAGAACTAGCAAGATTTCATCGTCCGCAAGTGTAACACGGCGTATCTCGGCCATTTCTCAACGGATTCGTGCGAATCAAGTGTCATACGCGTTTTTAGCGTCTAAAACGCACGGGGAGCACGTTTTCGACGCGAAAAACTCGCGGATGTCCGAGATACGAGAGTTCTTGAACGAATCGAACGAAACGCGGTGCATCGTGTGTCGCGCTTGCAAAACGCGAGAACTAGCAAGATTTCATCGTCCGCAAGTGTAACACGGCGTATCTCGGCCATTTCTCAACGGATTCGTGCGAATCAAGTGTCATACGCGTTTTTAGCGTCTAAAACGCACGGGGAGCACGTTTTCGACGCGAAAAACTCGCGGATGTCCGAGATACGAGAGTTCTTGAACGAATCGAACGAAACGCGGTGCATCGTGTGTCGCGCTTGCAAAACGCGAGAACTAGCAAGATTTCATCGTCCGCAAGTGTAACACGGCGTATCTCGGCCATTTCTCAACGGATTCGTGCGAATCAAGTGTCATACGCGTTTTTAGCGTCTAAAACGCACGGGGAGCACGTTTTCGACGCGAAAAACTCGCGGATGTCCGAGATACGAGAGTTCTTGAACGAATCGAACGAAACGCGGTGCATCGTGTGTCGCGCTTGCAAAACGCGAGAACTAGCAAGATTTCATCGTCCGCAAGTGTAACACGGCGTATCTCGGCCATTTCTCAACGGATTCGTGCGAATCAAGTGTCATACGCGTTTTTAGCGTCTAAAACGCACGGGGAGCACGTTTTCGACGCGAAAAACTCGCGGATGTCCGAGATACGAGAGTTCTTGAACGAATCGAACGAAACGCGGTGCATCGTGTGTCGCGCTTGCAAAACGCGAGAACTAGCAAGATTTCATCGTCCGCAAGTGTAACACGGCGTATCTCGGCCATTTCTCAACGGATTCGTGCGAATCAAGTGTCATACGCGTTTTTAGCGTCTAAAACGCACGGGGAGCACGTTTTCGACGCGAAAAACTCGCGGATGTCCGAGATACGAGAGTTCTTGAACGAATCGAACGAAACGCGGTGCATCGTGTGTCGCGCTTGCAAAACGCGAGAACTAGCAAGATTTCATCGTCCGCAAGTGTAACACGGCGTATCTCGGCCATTTCTCAACGGATTCGTGCGAATCAAGTGTCATACGCGTTTTTAGCGTCTAAAACGCACGGGGAGCACGTTTTCGACGCGAAAAACTCGCGGATGTCCGAGATACGAGAGTTCTTGAACGAATCGAACGAAACGCGGTGCATCGTGTGTCGCGCTTGCAAAACGCGAGAACTAGCAAGATTTCATCGTCCGCAAGTGTAACACGGCGTATCTCGGCCATTTCTCAACGGATTCGTGCGAATCAAGTGTCATACGCGTTTTTAGCGTCTAAAACGCACGGGGAGCACGTTTTCGACGCGAAAAACTCGCGGATGTCCGAGATACGAGAGTTCTTGAACGAATCGAACGAAACGCGGTGCATCGTGTGTCGCGCTTGCAAAACGCGAGAACTAGCAAGATTTCATCGTCCGCAAGTGTAACACGGCGTATCTCGGCCATTTCTCAACGGATTCGTGCGAATCAAGTGTCATACGCGTTTTTAGCGTCTAAAACGCACGGGGAGCACGTTTTCGACGCGAAAAACTCGCGGATGTCCGAGATACGAGAGTTCTTGAACGAATCGAACGAAACGCGGTGCATCGTGTGTCGCGCTTGCAAAACGCGAGAACTAGCAAGATTTCATCGTCCGCAAGTGTAACACGGCGTATCTCGGCCATTTCTCAACGGATTCGTGCGAATCAAGTGTCATACGCGTTTTTAGCGTCTAAAACGCACGGGGAGCACGTTTTCGACGCGAAAAACTCGCGGATGTCCGAGATACGAGAGTTCTTGAACGAATCGAACGAAACGCGGTGCATCGTGTGTCGCGCTTGCAAAACGCGAGAACTAGCAAGATTTCATCGTCCGCAAGTGTAACACGGCGTATCTCGGCCATTTCTCAACGGATTCGTGCGAATCAAGTGTCATACGCGTTTTTAGCGTCTAAAACGCACGGGGAGCACGTTTTCGACGCGAAAAACTCGCGGATGTCCGAGATACGAGAGTTCTTGAACGAATCGAACGAAACGCGGTGCATCGTGTGTCGCGCTTGCAAAACGCGAGAACTAGCAAGATTTCATCGTCCGCAAGTGTAACACGGCGTATCTCGGCCATTTCTCAACGGATTCGTGCGAATCAAGTGTCATACGCGTTTTTAGCGTCTAAAACGCACGGGGAGCACGTTTTCGACGCGAAAAACTCGCGGATGTCCGAGATACGAGAGTTCTTGAACGAATCGAACGAAACGCGGTGCATCGTGTGTCGCGCTTGCAAAACGCGAGAACTAGCAAGATTTCATCGTCCGCAAGTGTAACACGGCGTATCTCGGCCATTTCTCAACGGATTCGTGCGAATCAAGTGTCATACGCGTTTTTAGCGTCTAAAACGCACGGGGAGCACGTTTTCGACGCGAAAAACTCGCGGATGTCCGAGATACGAGAGTTCTTGAACGAATCGAACGAAACGCGGTGCATCGTGTGTCGCGCTTGCAAAACGCGAGAACTAGCAAGATTTCATCGTCCGCAAGTGTAACACGGCGTATCTCGGCCATTTCTCAACGGATTCGTGCGAATCAAGTGTCATACGCGTTTTTAGCGTCTAAAACGCACGGGGAGCACGTTTTCGACGCGAAAAACTCGCGGATGTCCGAGATACGAGAGTTCTTGAACGAATCGAACGAAACGCGGTGCATCGTGTGTCGCGCTTGCAAAACGCGAGAACTAGCAAGATTTCATCGTCCGCAAGTGTAACACGGCGTATCTCGGCCATTTCTCAATGGATTCGTGCGAATCAAGTGTCATACGCGTTTTTGGCGTCTAAAACGCACGGGGAGCACGTTTTCGACGCGAAAAACTCGCGGATGTCCGAGATACGAGAGTTCTTGAACGAATCGAACGAAACGCGGTGCATCGTTTGTCGCGCTTGCAAAACGCGAGAACTAGCAAGATTTCATCGTCCGCAAGTGTAACACGGCGTATCTCGGCCATTTCTCAACGGATTCGTGCGAATCAAGTGTCATACGCGTTTTTAGCGTCTAAAACGCACGGGGAGCACGTTTTCGACGCGAAAAACTCGCGGATGTCCGAGATACGAGAGTTCTTGAACGAATCGAACGAAACGCGGTGCATCGTGTGTCGCGCTTGCAAAACGCGAGAACTAGCAAGATTTCATCGTCCGCAAGTGTAACACGGCGTATCTCGGCCATTTCTCAACGGATTCGTGCGAATCAAGTGTCATACGCGTTTTTAGCGTCTAAAACGCACGGGCAGCACGTTTTCGACGCGAAAAACTCGCGGATGTCCGAGATACGAGAGTTCTTGAACGAATCGAACGAAACGCGGTGCATCGTGTGTCGCGCTTGCAAAACGCGAGAACTAGCAAGATTTCATCGTCCGCAAGTGTAACACGGCGTATCTCGGCCATTTCTCAACGGATTCGTGCGAATCAAGTGTCATACGCGTTTTTAGCGTCTAAAACGCACGGGGAGCACGTTTTCGACGCGAAAAACTCGCGGAAGTCCGAGATACGAGAGTTCTTGAACAAATCGAACGAAACGCGGTGCATCGTGTGTCGCGCTTGCAAAACGCGAGAACTAGCAAGATTTCATCGTCCGCAAGTGTAACACGGCGTATCTCGGCCATTTCTCAACGGATTCGTGCGAATCAAGTGTCATACGCGTTTTTAGCGTCTAAAACGCACGGGGAGCACGTTTTCGACGCGAAAAACTCGCGGATGTCCGAGATACGAGAGTTCTTGAACGAATCGAACGAAACGCGGTGCATCGTGTGTCGCGCTTGCAAAACGCGAGAACTAGCAAGATTTCATCGTCCGCAAGTGTAACACGGCGTATCTCGGCCATTTCTCAACGGATTCGTGCGAATCAAGTGTCATACGCGTTTTTAGCGTCTAAAACGCACGGGGAGCACGTTTTCGACGCGAAAAACTCGCGGATGTCCGAGATACGAGAGTTCTTGAACGAATCGAACGAAACGCGGTGCATCGTGTGTCGCGCTTGCAAAACGCGAGAACTAGCAAGATTTCATCGTCCGCAAGTGTAACAGGGCGTATCTCGGCCATTTCTCAACGGATTCGTGCGAATCAAGTGTCATACGCGTTTTTAGCGTCTAAAACGCACGGGGAGCACGTTTTCGACGCGAAAAACTCGCGGATGTCCGAGATACGAGAGTTCTTGAACGAATCGAACGAAACGCGGTGCATCGTGTGTCGCGCTTGCAAAACGCGAGAACTAGCAAGATTTCATCGTCCGCAAGTGTAACACGGCGTATCTCGGCCATTTCTCAACGGATTCGTGCGAATCAAGTGTCATATGCGTTTTTAGCGTCTAAAACGCACGGGGAGCACGTTTTCGACGCGAAAAACTCGCGGATGTCCGAGATACGAGAGTTCTTGAACGAATCGAACGAAACGCGGTGCATCGTGTGTCGCGCTTGCAAAACGCGAGAACTAGCAAGATTTCATCGTCCGCAAGTGTAACACGGCGTATGTCGGCCATTTCTCAACGGATTCGTGCGAATCAAGTGTCATACGCGTTTTTAGCGTCTAAAACGCACGGGGAGCACGTTTTCGACGCGAAAAACTCGCGGATGTCCGAGATACGAGAGTTCTTGAACGAATCGAACGAAACGCGGTGCATCGTGTGTCGCGCTTGCAAAACGCGAGAACTAGCAAGATTTCATCGTCCGCAAGTGTAACACGGCGTATCTCGGCCATTTCTCAACGGATTCGTGCGAATCAAGTGTCATACGCGTTTTTAGCGTCTAAAACGCACGGGGAGCACGTTTTCGACGCGAAAAACTCGCGGATGTCCGAGATACGAGAGTTCTTGAACAAATCGAACGAAACGCGGTGCATCGTGTGTCGCGCTTGCAAAACGCGAGAACTAGCAAGATTTCATCGTCCGCAAGTGTAACACGGCGTATCTCGGCCATTTCTCAACGGATTCGTGCGAATCAAGTGTCATACGCGTTTTTAGCGACTAAAACGCACGGGGAGCACGTTTTCGACGCGAAAAACTCGCGGATGTCCGAGATACGAGAGTTCTTGAACGAATCGAACGAAACGCGGTGCATCGTGTGTCGCGCTTGCAAAACGCGAGAACTAGCAAGATTTCATCGTCCGCAAGTGTAACACGGCGTATCTCGGCCATTTCTCAACGGATTCGTGCGAATCAAGTGTCATACGCGTTTTTAGCGTCTAAAACGCACGGGGAGCACGTTTTCGACGCGAAAAACTCGCGGATGTCCGAGATACGAGAGTTCTTGAACAAATCGAACGAAACGCGGTGCATCGTGTGTCGCGCTTGCAAAACGCGAGAACTAGCAAGATTTCATCGTCCGCAAGTGTAACACGGCGTATCTCGGCCATTTCTCAACGGATTCGTGCGAATCAAGTGTCATACGCGTTTTTAGCGTCTAAAACGCACGGGGAGCACGTTTTCGACGCGAAAAACTCGCGGATGTCCGAGATACGAGAGTTCTTGAACGAATCGAACGAAACGCGGTGCATCGTGTGTCGCGCTTGCAAAACGCGAGAACTAGCAAGATTTCATCGTCCGCAAGTGTAACACGGCGTATCTCGGCCATTTCTCAACGGATTCGTGCGAATCAAGTGTCATACGCGTTTTTAGCGTCTAAAACGCACGGGGAGCACGTTTTCGACGCGAAAAACTCGCGGATGTCCGAGATACGAGAGTTCTTGAACGAATCGAACGAAACGCGGTGCATCGTGTGTCGCGCTTGCAAAACGCGAGAACTAGCAAGATTTCATCGTCCGCAAGTGTAACACGGCGTATCTCGGCCATTTCTCAACGGATTCGTGCGAATCAAGTGTCATACGCGTTTTTAGCGTCTAAAACGCACGGGGAGCACGTTTTCGACGCGAAAAACTCGCGGATGTCCGAGATACGAGAGTTCTTGAACGAATCGAACGAAACGCGGTGCATCGTGTGTCGCGCTTGCAAAACGCGAGAACTAGCAAGATTTCATCGTCCGCAAGTGTAACACGGCGTATCTCGGCCATTTCTCAACGGATTCGTGCGAATCAAGTGTCATACGCGTTTTTAGCGTCTAAAACGCACGGGGAGCACGTTTTCGACGCGAAAAACTCGCGGATGTCCGAGATACGAGAGTTCTTGAACGAATCGAACGAAACGCGGTGCATCGTGTGTCGCGCTTGCAAAACGCGAGAACTAGCAAGATTTCATCGTCCGCAAGTGTAACACGGCGTATCTCGGCCATTTCTCAACGGATTCGTGCGAATCAAGTGTCATACGCGTTTTTAGCGTCTAAAACGCACGGGGAGCACGTTTTCGACGCGAAAAACTCGCGGATGTCCGAGATACGAGAGTTCTTGAACGAATCGAACGAAACGCGGTGCATCGTGTGTCGCGCTTGCAAAACGCGAGAACTAGCAAGATTTCATCGTCCGCAAGTGTAACACGGCGTATCTCGGCCATTTCTCAACGGATTCGTGCGAATCAAGTGTCATACGCGTTTTTAGCGTCTAAAACGCACGGGGAGCACGTTTTCGACGCGAAAAACTCGCGGATGTCCGAGATACGAGAGTTCTTGAACGAATCGAACGAAACGCGGTGCATCGTGTGTCGCGCTTGCAAAACGCGAGAACTAGCAAGATTTCATCGTCCGCAAGTGTAACACGGCGTATCTCGGCCATTTCTCAACGGATTCGTGCGAATCAAGTGTCATACGCGTTTTTAGCGTCTAAAACGCACGGGGAGCACGTTTTCGACGCGAAAAACTCGCGGATGTCCGAGATACGAGAGTTCTTGAACGAATCGAACGAAACGCGGTGCATCGTGTGTCGCGCTTGCAAAACGCGAGAACTAGCAAGATTTCATCGTCCGCAAGTGTAACACGGCGTATCTCGGCCATTTCTCAACGGATTCGTGCGAATCAAGTGTCATACGCGTTTTTAGCGTCTAAAACGCACGGGGAGCACGTTTTCGACGCGAAAAACTCGCGGATGTCCGAGATACGAGAGTTCTTGAACGAATCGAACGAAACGCGGTGCATCGTGTGTCGCGCTTGCAAAACGCGAGAACTAGCAAGATTTCATCGTCCGCAAGTGTAACACGGCGTATCTCGGCCATTTCTCAACGGATTCGTGCGAATCAAGTGTCATACGCGTTTTTAGCGTCTAAAACGCACGGGGAGCACGTTTTCGACGCGAAAAACTCGCGGATGTCCGAGATACGAGAGTTCTTGAACGAATCGAACGAAACGCGGTGCATCGTGTGTCGCGCTTGCAAAACGCGAGAACTAGCAAGATTTCATCGTCCGCAAGTGTAACACGGCGTATCTCGGCCATTTCTCAACGGATTCGTGCGAATCAAGTGTCATACGCGTTTTTAGCGTCTAAAACGCACGGGGAGCACGTTTTCGACGCGAAAAACTCGCGGATGTCCGAGATACGAGAGTTCTTGAACGAATCGAACGAAACGCGGTGCATCGTGTGTCGCGCTTGCAAAACGCGAGAACTAGCAAGATTTCATCGTCCGCAAGTGTAACACGGCGTATCTCGGCCATTTCTCAACGGATTCGTGCGAATCAAGTGTCATACGCGTTTTTAGCGTCTAAAACGCACGGGGAGCACGTTTTCGACGCGAAAAACTCGCGGATGTCCGAGATACGAGAGTTCTTGAACGAATCGAACGAAACGCGGTGCATCGTGTGTCGCGCTTGCAAAACGCGAGAACTAGCAAGATTTCATCGTCCGCAAGTGTAACACGGCGTATCTCGGCCATTTCTCAACGGATTCGTGCGAATCAAGTGTCATACGCGTTTTTAGCGTCTAAAACGCACGGGGAGCACGTTTTCGACGCGAAAAACTCGCGGATGTCCGAGATACGAGAGTTCTTGAACGAATCGAACGAAACGCGGTGCATCGTGTGTCGCGCTTGCAAAACGCGAGAACTAGCAAGATTTCATCGTCCGCAAGTGTAACACGGCGTATCTCGGCCATTTCTCAACGGATTCGTGCGAATCAAGTGTCATACGCGTTTTTAGCGTCTAAAACGCACGGGGAGCACGTTTTCGACGCGAAAAACTCGCGGATGTCCGAGATACGAGAGTTCTTGAACGAATCGAACGAAACGCGGTGCATCGTGTGTCGCGCTTGCAAAACGCGAGAACTAGCAAGATTTCATCGTCCGCAAGTGTAACACGGCGTATCTCGGCCATTTCTCAACGGATTCGTGCGAATCAAGTGTCATACGCGTTTTTAGCGTCTAAAACGCACGGGGAGCACGTTTTCGACGCGAAAAACTCGCGGATGTCCGAGATACGAGAGTTCTTGAACGAATCGAACGAAACGCGGTGCATCGTGTGTCGCGCTTGCAAAACGCGAGAACTAGCAAGATTTCATCGTCCGCAAGTGTAACACGGCGTATCTCGGCCATTTCTCAACGGATTCGTGCGAATCAAGTGTCATACGCGTTTTTAGCGTCTAAAACGCACGGGGAGCACGTTTTCGACGCGAAAAACTCGCGGATGTCCGAGATACGAGAGTTCTTGAACGAATCGAACGAAACGCGGTGCATCGTGTGTCGCGCTTGCAAAACGCGAGAACTAGCAAGATTTCATCGTCCGCAAGTGTAACACGGCGTATCTCGGCCATTTCTCAACGGATTCGTGCGAATCAAGTGTCATACGCGTTTTTAGCGTCTAAAACGCACGGGGAGCACGTTTTCGACGCGAAAAACTCGCGGATGTCCGAGATACGAGAGTTCTTGAACGAATCGAACGAAACGCGGTGCATCGTGTGTCGCGCTTGCAAAACGCGAGAACTAGCAAGATTTCATCGTCCGCAAGTGTAACACGGCGTATCTCGGCCATTTCTCAACGGATTCGTGCGAATCAAGTGTCATACGCGTTTTTAGCGTCTAAAACGCACGGGGAGCACGTTTTCGACGCGAAAAACTCGCGGATGTCCGAGATACGAGAGTTCTTGAACGAATCGAACGAAACGCGGTGCATCGTGTGTCGCGCTTGCAAAACGCGAGAACTAGCAAGATTTCATCGTCCGCAAGTGTAACACGGCGTATCTCGGCCATTTCTCAACGGATTCGTGCGAATCAAGTGTCATACGCGTTTTTAGCGTCTAAAACGCACGGGGAGCACGTTTTCGACGCGAAAAACTCGCGGATGTCCGAGATACGAGAGTTCTTGAACGAATCGAACGAAACGCGGTGCATCGTGTGTCGCGCTTGCAAAACGCGAGAACTAGCAAGATTTCATCGTCCGCAAGTGTAACACGGCGTATCTCGGCCATTTCTCAACGGATTCGTGCGAATCAAGTGTCATACGCGTTTTTAGCGTCTAAAACGCACGGGGAGCACGTTTTCGACGCGAAAAACTCGCGGATGTCCGAGATACGAGAGTTCTTGAACGAATCGAACGAAACGCGGTGCATCGTGTGTCGCGCTTGCAAAACGCGAGAACTAGCAAGATTTCATCGTCCGCAAGTGTAACACGGCGTATCTCGGCCATTTCTCAACGGATTCGTGCGAATCAAGTGTCATACGCGTTTTTAGCGTCTAAAACGCACGGGGAGCACGTTTTCGACGCGAAAAACTCGCGGATGTCCGAGATACGAGAGTTCTTGAACGAATCGAACGAAACGCGGTGCATCGTGTGTCGCGCTTGCAAAACGCGAGAACTAGCAAGATTTCATCGTCCGCAAGTGTAACACGGCGTATCTCGGCCATTTCTCAACGGATTCGTGCGAATCAAGTGTCATACGCGTTTTTAGCGTCTAAAACGCACGGGGAGCACGTTTTCGACGCGAAAAACTCGCGGATGTCCGAGATACGAGAGTTCTTGAACGAATCGAACGAAACGCGGTGCATCGTGTGTCGCGCTTGCAAAACGCGAGAACTAGCAAGATTTCATCGTCCGCAAGTGTAACACGGCGTATCTCGGCCATTTCTCAACGGATTCGTGCGAATCAAGTGTCATACGCGTTTTTAGCGTCTAAAACGCACGGGGAGCACGTTTTCGACGCGAAAAACTCGCGGATGTCCGAGATACGAGAGTTCTTGAACGAATCGAACGAAACGCGGTGCATCGTGTGTCGCGCTTGCAAAACGCGAGAACTAGCAAGATTTCATCGTCCGCAAGTGTAACACGGCGTATCTCGGCCATTTCTCAACGGATTCGTGCGAATCAAGTGTCATACGCGTTTTTAGCGTCTAAAACGCACGGGGAGCACGTTTTCGACGCGAAAAACTCGCGGATGTCCGAGATACGAGAGTTCTTGAACGAATCGAACGAAACGCGGTGCATCGTGTGTCGCGCTTGCAAAACGCGAGAACTAGCAAGATTTCATCGTCCGCAAGTGTAACACGGCGTATCTCGGCCATTTCTCAACGGATTCGTGCGAATCAAGTGTCATACGCGTTTTTAGCGTCTAAAACGCACGGGGAGCACGTTTTCGACGCGAAAAACTCGCGGATGTCCGAGATACGAGAGTTCTTGAACGAATCGAACGAAACGCGGTGCATCGTGTGTCGCGCTTGCAAAACGCGAGAACTAGCAAGATTTCATCGTCCGCAAGTGTAACACGGCGTATCTCGGCCATTTCTCAACGGATTCGTGCGAATCAAGTGTCATACGCGTTTTTAGCGTCTAAAACGCACGGGGAGCACGTTTTCGACGCGAAAAACTCGCGGATGTCCGAGATACGAGAGTTCTTGAACGAATCGAACGAAACGCGGTGCATCGTGTGTCGCGCTTGCAAAACGCGAGAACTAGCAAGATTTCATCGTCCGCAAGTGTAACACGGCGTATCTCGGCCATTTCTCAACGGATTCGTGCGAATCAAGTGTCATACGCGTTTTTAGCGTCTAAAACGCACGGGGAGCACGTTTTCGACGCGAAAAACTCGCGGATGTCCGAGATACGAGAGTTCTTGAACGAATCGAACGAAACGCGGTGCATCGTGTGTCGCGCTTGCAAAACGCGAGAACTAGCAAGATTTCATCGTCCGCAAGTGTAACACGGCGTATCTCGGCCATTTCTCAACGGATTCGTGCGAATCAAGTGTCATACGCGTTTTTAGCGTCTAAAACGCACGGGGAGCACGTTTTCGACGCGAAAAACTCGCGGATGTCCGAGATACGAGAGTTCTTGAACGAATCGAACGAAACGCGGTGCATCGTGTGTCGCGCTTGCAAAACGCGAGAACTAGCAAGATTTCATCGTCCGCAAGTGTAACACGGCGTATCTCGGCCATTTCTCAACGGATTCGTGCGAATCAAGTGTCATACGCGTTTTTAGCGTCTAAAACGCACGGGGAGCACGTTTTCGACGCGAAAAACTCGCGGATGTCCGAGATACGAGAGTTCTTGAACGAATCGAACGAAACGCGGTGCATCGTGTGTCGCGCTTGCAAAACGCGAGAACTAGCAAGATTTCATCGTCCGCAAGTGTAACACGGCGTATCTCGGCCATTTCTCAACGGATTCGTGCGAATCAAGTGTCATACGCGTTTTTAGCGTCTAAAACGCACGGGGAGCACGTTTTCGACGCGAAAAACTCGCGGATGTCCGAGATACGAGAGTTCTTGAACGAATCGAACGAAACGCGGTGCATCGTGTGTCGCGCTTGCAAAACGCGAGAACTAGCAAGATTTCATCGTCCGCAAGTGTAACACGGCGTATCTCGGCCATTTCTCAACGGATTCGTGCGAATCAAGTGTCATACGCGTTTTTAGCGTCTAAAACGCACGGGGAGCACGTTTTCGACGCGAAAAACTCGCGGATGTCCGAGATACGAGAGTTCTTGAACGAATCGAACGAAACGCGGTGCATCGTGTGTCGCGCTTGCAAAACGCGAGAACTAGCAAGATTTCATCGTCCGCAAGTGTAACACGGCGTATCTCGGCCATTTCTCAACGGATTCGTGCGAATCAAGTGTCATACGCGTTTTTAGCGTCTAAAACGCACGGGGAGCACGTTTTCGACGCGAAAAACTCGCGGATGTCCGAGATACGAGAGTTCTTGAACGAATCGAACGAAACGCGGTGCATCGTGTGTCGCGCTTGCAAAACGCGAGAACTAGCAAGATTTCATCGTCCGCAAGTGTAACACGGCGTATCTCGGCCATTTCTCAACGGATTCGTGCGAATCAAGTGTCATACGCGTTTTTAGCGTCTAAAACGCACGGGGAGCACGTTTTCGACGCGAAAAACTCGCGGATGTCCGAGATACGAGAGTTCTTGAACGAATCGAACGAAACGCGGTGCATCGTGTGTCGCGCTTGCAAAACGCGAGAACTAGCAAGATTTCATCGTCCGCAAGTGTAACACGGCGTATCTCGGCCATTTCTCAACGGATTCGTGCGAATCAAGTGTCATACGCGTTTTTAGCGTCTAAAACGCACGGGGAGCACGTTTTCGACGCGAAAAACTCGCGGATGTCCGAGATACGAGAGTTCTTGAACGAATCGAACGAAACGCGGTGCATCGTGTGTCGCGCTTGCAAAACGCGAGAACTAGCAAGATTTCATCGTCCGCAAGTGTAACACGGCGTATCTCGGCCATTTCTCAACGGATTCGTGCGAATCAAGTGTCATACGCGTTTTTAGCGTCTAAAACGCACGGGGAGCACGTTTTCGACGCGAAAAACTCGCGGATGTCCGAGATACGAGAGTTCTTGAACGAATCGAACGAAACGCGGTGCATCGTGTGTCGCGCTTGCAAAACGCGAGAACTAGCAAGATTTCATCGTCCGCAAGTGTAACACGGCGTATCTCGGCCATTTCTCAACGGATTCGTGCGAATCAAGTGTCATACGCGTTTTTAGCGTCTAAAACGCACGGGGAGCACGTTTTCGACGCGAAAAACTCGCGGATGTCCGAGATACGAGAGTTCTTGAACGAATCGAACGAAACGCGGTGCATCGTGTGTCGCGCTTGCAAAACGCGAGAACTAGCAAGATTTCATCGTCCGCAAGTGTAACACGGCGTATCTCGGCCATTTCTCAACGGATTCGTGCGAATCAAGTGTCATACGCGTTTTTAGCGTCTAAAACGCACGGGGAGCACGTTTTCGACGCGAAAAACTCGCGGATGTCCGAGATACGAGAGTTCTTGAACGAATCGAACGAAACGCGGTGCATCGTGTGTCGCGCTTGCAAAACGCGAGAACTAGCAAGATTTCATCGTCCGCAAGTGTAACACGGCGTATCTCGGCCATTTCTCAACGGATTCGTGCGAATCAAGTGTCATACGCGTTTTTAGCGTCTAAAACGCACGGGGAGCACGTTTTCGACGCGAAAAACTCGCGGATGTCCGAGATACGAGAGTTCTTGAACGAATCGAACGAAACGCGGTGCATCGTGTGTCGCGCTTGCAAAACGCGAGAACTAGCAAGATTTCATCGTCCGCAAGTGTAACACGGCGTATCTCGGCCATTTCTCAACGGATTCGTGCGAATCAAGTGTCATACGCGTTTTTAGCGTCTAAAACGCACGGGGAGCACGTTTTCGACGCGAAAAACTCGCGGATGTCCGAGATACGAGAGTTCTTGAACGAATCGAACGAAACGCGGTGCATCGTGTGTCGCGCTTGCAAAACGCGAGAACTAGCAAGATTTCATCGTCCGCAAGTGTAACACGGCGTATCTCGGCCATTTCTCAACGGATTCGTGCGAATCAAGTGTCATACGCGTTTTTAGCGTCTAAAACGCACGGGGAGCACGTTTTCGACGCGAAAAACTCGCGGATGTCCGAGATACGAGAGTTCTTGAACGAATTGAACGAAACGCGGTGCATCGTGTGTCGCGCTTGCAAAACGCGAGAACTAGCAAGATTTCATCGTCCGCAAGTGTAACACGGCGTATCTCGGCCATTTCTCAACGGATTCGTGCGAATCAAGTGTCATACGCGTTTTTAGCGTCTAAAACGCACGGGGAGCACGTTTTCGACGCGAAAAACTCGCGGATGTCCGAGATACGAGAGTTCTTGAACGAATCGAACGAAACGCGGTGCATCGTGTGTCGCGCTTGCAAAACGCGAGAACTAGCAAGATTTCATCGTCCGCAAGTGTAACACGGCGTATCTCGGCCATTTCTCAACGGATTCGTGCGAATCAAGTGTCATACGCGTTTTTAGCGTCTAAAACGCACGGGGAGCACGTTTTCGACGCGAAAAACTCGCGGATGTCCGAGATACGAGAGTTCTTGAACGAATCGAACGAAACGCGGTGCATCGTGTGTCGCGCTTGCAAAACGCGAGAACTAGCAAGATTTCATCGTCCGCAAGTGTAACACGGCGTATCTCGGCCATTTCTCAACGGATTCGTGCGAATCAAGTGTCATACGCGTTTTTAGCGTCTAAAACGCACGGGGAGCACGTTTTCGACGCGAAAAACTCGCGGATGTCCGAGATACGAGAGTTCTTGAACGAATCGAACGAAACGCGGTGCATCGTGTGTCGCGCTTGCAAAACGCGAGAACTAGCAAGATTTCATCGTCCGCAAGTGTAACACGGCGTATCTCGGCCATTTCTCAACGGATTCGTGCGAATCAAGTGTCATACGCGTTTTTAGCGTCTAAAACGCACGGGGAGCACGTTTTCGACGCGAAAAACTCGCGGATGTCCGAGATACGAGAGTTCTTGAACGAATCGAACGAAACGCGGTGCATCGTGTGTCGCGCTTGCAAAACGCGAGAACTAGCAAGATTTCATCGTCCGCAAGTGTAACACGGCGTATCTCGGCCATTTCTCAACGGATTCGTGCGAATCAAGTGTCATACGCGTTTTTAGCGTCTAAAACGCACGAGGAGCACGTTTTCGACGCGAAAAACTCGCGGATGTCCGAGATACGAGAGTTCTTGAACGAATCGAACGAAACGCGGTGCATCGTGTGTCGCGCTTGCAAAACGCGAGAACTAGCAAGATTTCATCGTCCGCAAGTGTAACACGGCGTATCTCGGCCATTTCTCAACGGATTCGTGCGAATCAAGTGTCATACGCGTTTTTAGCGTCTAAAACGCACGGGGAGCACGTTTTCGACGGTAAAAACTCGCGGATGTCCGAGATACGAGAGTTCTTGAACGAATCGAACGAAACGCGGTGCATCGTGTGTCGCGCTTGCAAAACGCGAGAACTAGCAAGATTTCATCGTCCGCAAGTGTAACACGGCGTATCTCGGCCATTTCTCAACGGATTCGTGCGAATCAAGTGTCATACGCGTTTTTAGCGTCTAAAACGCACGGGGAGCACGTTTTCGACGCGAAAAACTCGCGGATGTCCGAGATACGAGAGTTCTTGAACGAATCGAACGAAACGCGGTGCATCGTGTGTCGCGCTTGCAAAACGCGAGAACTAGCAAGATTTCATCGTCCGCAAGTGTAACACGGCGTATCTCGGCCATTTCTCAACGGATTCGTGCGAATCAAGTGTCATACGCGTTTTTAGCGTCTAAAACGCACGGGGAGCACGTTTTCGACGCGAAAAACTCGCGGATGTCCGAGATACGAGAGTTCTTGAACGAATCGAACGAAACGCGGTGCATCGTGTGTCGCGCTTGCAAAACGCGAGAACTAGCAAGATTTCATCGTCCGCCCCCCCAGGGGCTGGGGACTGGAAACGGTCCCTGGTACGGGTCTGGCACACCCGGGGTACCCTAGCCGGGGATGGAATAGCGCTGTCCATCCCCTAATACCGTAAGCCCCCTGACGCCTTCAACGACCATCATTAAGCGCGATGATGGAAGGTTGGCGTCAGGGGGGCCGGGGAGCTGGGCTTAATTGTCTGGCTCGCGAGGAAGACCACCTCTATAAAAAATCACCCAAATCCTAAGGTATGACGCGCGCTGAAAGGATGAATGGTCGGAGGAAACCGATTCCTAGCGGTCAACCTCTGTGGACCAGCCGACCCACAGTGTTTTTAGGCTTTCCCGGATAAGGCGGCTCTGTTCGGGTGGACTTCTTTTCCGACCTACTCGTGGGACCAAGATGTTTACTTTGCCCCCCTCTCTATGTTCTGTGCCTGTCCCCATGACCAGTCAAGTGGCGGGGAGTACTACTCCCCGGTATTTGATCGTGAAAATGATTGATGGAAGTTTTAGCAATATGAGCCCGTTTATGATAGAACGCTGCGTCCGCGAAACCGTGGGCGCAGTAGAATCTATAAGAAAATCGAGAAATGAACTGATAATTGAGACAAAAAATAAAGGTCAATCCGAAAAACTTCTAAAAATTGGAAAATTTTGCAATGTTGATGTTGAAGTATCAGCCCACCCTTTTCTCAATTTCCGCAAAGGCGTTATTACGTGCAAGGACCTTTTAAACTGCACCACCGATGAGATTGCGAATGAACTCAGAAATCAAAATGTAGTGAAAGTAGAAAGGATATCGGTTATCCGCAATGGTGAACGCACTTTCACGTCATCACTTATCCTGACATTTTGCGAAACTACACTGCCAAACAGAGTTAAAGCTGGTTTCTATTCACTTCCAGTTAGGCCGTATATTCCTGCTCCAATGCGCTGTTTTAACTGTCAGCGGTTTGGTCACTTTTCTAGCGTCTGCAAACGAGATAAAACATGTATCTGTGGCAAACCACCACACGACGGCACGTCTTGTGAAGAGCCTATGGAATGTATAAACTGCTCTGGAAATCATAGTGCAAATTCACGAAATTGCCCGGTGTACAAAAAGGAAGCGGCCATACAAAAATTGAAAGTAACAGAGAAGCTCTCATATGTCGAAGCAAAGCGAAAGGTAGACGTGGTCCTGCCAGATCCAATGAAAAGCTATGCAATGGCCACTCAAAAGTCAACGAATGAACCTATAACATCAAGACACATAAAGCAAATTGTTGCAGAATTAATGCCAACAATTGTTAGCATAATAAAAGATGAAATAAAGAACTTGATTTCAGCCCCAGTTCAGGCATCGCCTGTCATAAACACACAAACTTTAGAAGAACCGACTGTCGCGCCACATGCTATCATTCCGACTGATATGTACAAAAAAGCCTCTGTGTCTTTATCTCAGCCAGTAGGCGAAACATCTTTCCGCCAATCCAGAAGCAGCGTACGTGGAACGCCCAGGCCATCGCGAAATCCCTCTTTAGCTCTATCGCCTGAACCTGCATCGGACTCGTCTTACAAGTCCGGTATAAGAAACAGGTCTTCTGCATCGTCAGCCGAAGAAGCGCCCAAAAAAAAGAGGACAGTCCTATTTGAGGCGTCTGGACCCTCCTGTCCAAAATCGCAAACGACACGTTTAAAGCATACCACGGATAGCCTTAAAAAAAGTACAAAAAATAATGACTCAGATACTGATACAGAGATGTTCACTTTAAATAAGGGACAAGCAAATGAGGAAGAGACAAACGCGTCTAAATATCTCATGGACTTTTTAGACACTAAAAGAAGAGAGCCTAGCTCAAAAAAAAGTGGAAAAAGGGGTTAATTTATATCTTGAATATATTAACAAATCCCCAAATAACATATCATTATGCAGAACATTATACAATGGAACATGAACGGTTATTTTAATTGCATAAACGAGCTACAAATACTAATCCGTGAATACGACCCTTTTGCAGTCTGCCTCCAGGAAACTCACCTGAAGCCGAGTGTGTCAGTACAATTGAGAAGATACAAAACCTATCGAAGGGACGAGTTTCCCACTGTTCACGCAAAAGGTGGGGTAGCAATACTTGTTAAACAGGAAATTCCTTGTCAACGACTTCCTCTTCAAACTGCACTACAAGCAATCGCGGTACGAATAACGGAACCCTTCCAAGTAACCCTATGCAGTGTCTACATAACACCTAACTCAAATTGCTCTCTAAATGACCTCACTAACCTCTATGCCCAACTACCAAGTCCCGTTATTATTATGGGTGACTTTAATGCGCAAAATCCGCTGTGGGGCTCAGTGAGAACTAATAAACTCGGGCGTATCATTGAACAATTCATGGACAAATCAGATACAACATGTATAAATGAAGGACGTCCCACACATCTCAGTTCAACCTATGGTACCCTGACAGCAATAGATCTGTCCATCTGCACATCTGGCTTAGCCTGCAAATATACCTGGAACACTGCGGACGAACTGTGTGGAAGTGACCATTACCCTATTATACTATCCAATAGCATGCCTCAGCATCCTGTTAAGGCTCACCGCAAATGGAAACTCGAACAAGCAAACTGGGCAGCGTTCCAAGGCTCTCTAAACAACATCGAACTCTCCGGAAACATCAATGAGGACACCACTAATTTGAAAACAGCCATCATAGAAGCGGCCTCAAAAGCAATACCAACCACGGGAAGTAGTGTTCGCAGGAAAGTAGTCCCGTGGTGGAACAACGATATCGCCAAAGCCATAAAAAATAAGAAGCGTGCACTCAGGAATTTCAACAAGCGACCGACCCAGGAGAACCTCATTAGATTCAAGCAACTCAGATCCGTTGCAAAGAGAACCATACGTGAATCGAAGAAAAAATCTTGGGAAGAATACGTGTCCACCATGACCCATGACACACCAACCCCGCATATATGGCGTAAAATACGTGCAATTGAGGGCAGACGGTCTGCATCGGTGGCGCCAGTCTTCAAAATAAATGGTGTAATAATAAGTGATGTCCACGACATGGCTGAATCTTTGGCGGACCAATTTGAAGGGACATCCAGTACCGTCAACTTCGAAGAACCTTTCCGTAGCGTAAAGGAAAATAATGAAGAACCACTAGATTTCACTGAGAGCGAAAATGAAAGAGCGCCATACAATGTGCCCCTCACAATGGACGAACTGATCTTCGCAATAAACAAATTGAAGAAAAGCTGTCCCGGCCCTGACAACATAGCCGCTCAAATGATTCAGATGATGCCGCCCACTGCCAAGGCTAAACTACTGGAGTTTTATAACAATATATGGTCATGCGGTGTATACCCCGATGAGTGGCGCGAGGCGGCTGTAATACCAATCCCAAAAGATCAAAAAAATCCTTTCCATCCTTCTAGCTACCGGCCCATTTCGCTTACATCCCACCTGAGTAAAGTGCTTGAGAAAATAATAAGCAACAGATTGATGTGGTACATTGAGGCGAATAACCTTCTAAATGACACTCAAAGTGGCTACAGAAAACACTACTCTGCGGTAGATCAGGCAGTCAAACTCGAACACGCAATACAAAACACTTTTCTGAAGAAGGAACACCTTATCGCAGTTTTTTTCGATCTACAAAAAGCCTTTGACATGACCTGGCGTTACGGTATTGCTCGAACATTACATAAATGGGGAATCCGAGGCAACCTCCCAAAACTCATTTGCAACTTTATGGAGAATCGCCAATTCAATGTACGTCTGAATGGCTACTCATCATCTACTAGACTCCTTGAAAACGGGGTACCCCAGGGATCCGTTATGAGTGCCGTCCTCTTTGCCATTGCGATCAATGATATAGCGACTAACTTAAGGCCAGACATTCATGCCGGACTGTACGTTGATGATCTTGTACTCTATATATCGGATGAATACGTCCACGAAGCGGCAGTCAGATTGCAGAAAGCCATCAACACTGTGGCGAACTCAGCCCAAAGTATAGGTTTTAAATTTTCCCCTGAGAAAACAAAATGCGTCCACTTTTGTAAAATCAGATCTCCCCACAGAAACCCTCAACTCTTTCTAGGAAATAGTGCAATACCATCTGCAGAATCGGTAAAATACTTAGGATTGATTTTTGACCGTAAATTAACGTGGAAAGAGCATATTAAAACAACAGTATCAAAATGCAAAACCGCACTAAATGTCCTAAAATGCACCTCAAACATAAATTGGGGAGCAGATAGAGAAACATTGCTACACATACATAACACACTCATACTACCAAAATTAGAATATGGTAGTATTGTATACGCTTCGGCCAGACTTGGGGTATTGAGATCATTAAATACTATACACCACACCGGGATAAGGCTATCTACCGGAGCTTTCCGAACAAGCCCAACGACAAGTCTGTGCTGTGATAGTGGTTTCACTCCATTAGAGCTGAGAAGGACACAACAACAGCTGATGTACGCCACAAACGTCTGGGCAAAGAAAAACCATATGAACTATGATATCTTATTTAGAAATGGTATGCTTGACCAATACAGAATACGCGAACAACCTACCAGACCTCTAGGAATAAGAGTGCATGAAAAACTATCCGAAATGTCCATATCACTTCCGAAAGTGTATGAAAAGACCTTTGGAAGCATTCCACCATGGACCCTACCAAAATTGAACATTGAGCTCGAACTACACGCCACAACAAAAACTGAAACAAATCACACGATCTTCAAAGCTCAATTTTACGACCTTCTGAGACAACATGAAAACCCCATCTGTATTTTCACCGACGGATCCAAAATCGACGGAAATGTCGGATGTGCGATCGTGGCCGACGGACAGGCAAAACGGTGGCGGCTCAGTAGGCATGCCGGAATTTTTCTAGCAGAGTTGTATGCAATATGGCAAGCTCTCCAATACATATTTAACCAGCCCAATATCGGTACGTACATAATCTGTTCCGACTCTATCAGCTCTCTATTGGCCTTAAGTGACATGTATTCAGACAACCCATTAGTTCAGTACATAAATGAGGCAATGTGGTACATAAATAACCAGAGCAAGTCTGTCACGTTCGTTTGGATACCTAGTCATGTAGGTATCACTGGAAACGATCGCGCCGATAGCGAGGCAAAAGCGGCTACAACAGAAACGCTCAGCGCGGATGATGAAAGAGTATTACCTTTCGACATCAGGATCTATGCAAAAGGAGAGATCATCCGAAAATGGGAGCAAATATGGTCCAACATCGAATCAAAATTGAGGAAAATAAAGGACAACACGTCTAAATGGCATCTACCACACGACATAACCAGGCGAGATGGTATAACTATAACCAGACTGCGGATTGGCCATACTTATATAACCGCATCGCACTTGCTGAAAAACGAAATGGCGCCAGTATGCAGGGATTGCAACACCCCACTCACCGTCGAACACTTACTAGTGCATTGTAGAAAATACCGAGGCCTAAGAAGAAAATTGAAAATGGGCGAAAATATGAAGACCATCCTAAAGAACAATGCAGAAAGCATAAAAAAGGTTTTAAAATTCTGCCAATATACGAACCTTAAATACAAGATATAATTTTTTTTTTGATTATATATATTATTAAGCGGCACACAAAATATGTACAACCAAGTGAAATGCGAAAACTCGAAAAACGGCTAATGACCTCGCAGTCGACGCCGCAATAAAAAAAAAAAAAAAAAAAAAAAAAAAAAATTTCATCGTCCGCAAGTGTAACACGGCGTATCTCGGCCATTTCTCAACGGATTCGTGCGAATCAAGTGTCATACGCGTTTTTAGCGTCTAAAACGCACGGGGAGCACGTTTTCGACGCGAAAAACTCGCGGATGTCCGAGATACGAGAGTTCTTGAACGAATCGAACGAAACGCGGTGCATCGTGTGTCGCGCTTGCAAAACGCGAGAACTAGCAAGATTTCATCGTCCGCAAGTGTAACACGGCGTATCTCGGCCATTTCTCAACGGATTCGTGCGAATCAAGTGTCATACGCGTTTTTAGCGTCTAAAACGCACGGGGAGCACGTTTTCGACGCGAAAAACTCGCGGATGTCCGAGATACGAGAGTTCTTGAACGAATCGAACGAAACGCGGTGCATCGTGTGTCGCGCTTGCAAAACGCGAGAACTAGCAAGATTTCATCGTCCGCAAGTGTAACACGGCGTATCTCGGCCATTTCTCAACGGATTCGTGCGAATCAAGTGTCATACGCGTTTTTAGCGTCTAAAACGCACGGGGAGCACGTTTTCGACGCGAAAAACTCGCGGATGTCCGAGATACGAGAGTTCTTGAACGAATCGAACGAAACGCGGTGCATCGTGTGTCGCGCTTGCAAAACGCGAGAACTAGCAAGATTTCATCGTCCGCAAGTGTAACACGGCGTATCTCGGCCATTTCTCAACGGATTCGTGCGAATCAAGTGTCATACGCGTTTTTAGCGTCTAAAACGCACGGGGAGCACGTTTTCGACGCGAAAAACTCGCGGATGTCCGAGATACGAGAGTTCTTGAACGAATCGAACGAAACGCGATGCATCGTGTGTCGCGCTTGCAAAACGCGAGAACTAGCAAGAATTCATCGTCCGCAAGTGTAACACGGCGTATCTCGGCCATTTCTCAACGGATTCGTGCGAATCAAGTGTCATACGCGTTTTTAGCGTCTAAAACGCACGGGGAGCACGTTTTCGACGCGAAAAACTCGCGGATGTCCGAGATACGAGAGTTCTTGAACGAATCGAACGAAACGCGGTGCATCGTGTGTCGCGCTTGCAAAACGCGAGAACTAGCAAGATTTCATCGTCCGCAAGTGTAACACGGCGTATCTCGGCCATTTCTCAACGGATTCGTGCGAATCAAGTGTCATACGCGTTTTTAGCGTCTAAAACGCATGGGGAGCACGTTTTCGACGCGAAAAACTCGCGGATGTCCGAGATACGAGAGTTCTTGAACGAATCGAACGAAACGCGGTGCATCGTGTGTCGCGCTTGCAAAACGCGAGAACTAGCAAGATTTCATCGTCCGCAAGTGTAACACGGCGTATCTCGGCCATTTCTCAACGGATTCGTGCGAATCAAGTGTCATACGCGTTTTTAGCGTCTAAAACGCACGGGGAGCACGTTTTCGACGCGAAAAACTCGCGGATGTCCGAGATACGAGAATTCTTGAACGAATCGAACGAAACGCGGTGCATCGTGTGTCGCGCTTGCAAAACGCGAGAACTAGCAAGATTTCATCGTCCGCAAGTGTAACACGGCGTATCTCGGCCATTTCTCAACGGATTCGTGCGAATCAAGTGTCATACGCGTTTTTAGCGTCTAAAACGCACGGGGAGCACGTTTTCGACGCGAAAAACTCGCGGATGTCCGAGATACGAGAGTTCTTGAACGAATCGAACGAAACGCGGTGCATCGTGTGTCGCGCTTGCAAAACGCGAGAACTAGCAAGATTTCATCGTCCGCAAGTGTAACACGGCGTATCTCGGCCATTTCTCAACGGATTCGTGCGAATCAAGTGTCATACGCGTTTTTAGCGTCTAAAACGCACGGGGAGCACGTTTTCGACGCGAAAAACTCGCGGATGTCCGAGATACGAGAGTTCTTGAACGAATCGAACGAAACGCGGTGCATCGTGTGTCGCGCTTGCAAAACGCGAGAACTAGCAAGATTTCATCGTCCGCAAGTGTAACACGGCGTATCTCGGCCATTTCTCAACGGATTCGTGCGAATCAAGTGTCATACGCGTTTTTAGCGTCTAAAACGCACGGGGAGCACGTTTTCGACGCGAAAAACTCGCGGATGTCCGAGATACGAGAATTCTTGAACGAATCGAACGAAACGCGGTGCATCGTGTGTCGCGCTTGCAAAACGCGAGAACTAGCAAGATTTCATCGTCCGCAAGTGTAACACGGCGTATCTCGGCCATTTCTCAACGGATTCGTGCGAATCAAGTGTCATACGCGTTTTTAGCGTCTAAAACGCACGGGGAGCACGTTTTCGACGCGAAAAACTCGCGGATGTCCGAGATACGAGAGTTCTTGAACGAATCGAACGAAACGCGGTGCATCGTGTGTCGCGCTTGCAAAACGCGAGAACTAGCAAGATTTCATCGTCCGCAAGTGTAACACGGCGTATCTCGGCCATTTCTCAACGGATTCGTGCGAATCAAGTGTCATACGCGTTTTTAGCGTCTAAAACGCACGGGGAGCACGTTTTCGACGGTAAAAACTCGCGGATGTCCGAGATACGAGAGTTCTTGAACGAATCGAACGAAACGCGGTGCATCGTGTGTCGCGCTTGCAAAACGCGAGAACTAGCAAGATTTCATCGTCCGCAAGTGTAAAACGGCGTATCTCGGCCATTTCTCAACGGATTCGTGCGAATCAAGTGTCATACGCGTTTTTAGCGTCTAAAACGCACGGGGAGCACGTTTTCGACGCGAAAAACTCGCGGATGTCCGAGATACGAGAGTTCTTGAACGAATCGAACGAAACGCGGTGCATCGTGTGTCGCGCTTGCAAAACGCGAGAACTAGCAAGATTTCATCGTCCGCAAGTGTAACACGGCGTATCTCGGCCATTTCTCAACGGATTCGTGCGAATCAAGTGTCATACGCGTTTTTAGCGTCTAAAACGCACGGGGAGCACGTTTTCGACGCGAAAAACTCGCGGATGTCCGAGATACGAGAGTTCTTGAACGAATCGAACGAAACGCGGTGCATCGTGTGTCGCGCTTGCAAAACGCGAGAACTAGCAAGATTTCATCGTCCGCAAGTGTAACACGGCGTATCTCGGCCATTTCTCAACGCATTCGTGCGAATCAAGTGTCATACGCGTTTTTAGCGTCTAAAACGCACGGGGAGCACGTTTTCGACGCGAAAAACTCGCGGATGTCCGAGATACGAGAGTTCTTGAACGAATCGAACGAAACGCGGTGCATCGTGTGTCGCGCTTGCAAAACGCGAGAACTAGCAAGATTTCATCGTCCGCAAGTGTAACACGGCGTATCTCGGCCATTTCTCAACGGATTCGTGCGAATCAAGTGTCATACGCGTTTTTAGCGTCTAAAACGCACGGGGAGCACGTTTTCGACGCGAAAAACTCGCGGATGTCCGAGATACGAGAGTTCTTGAACGAATCGAACGAAACCGCGGTGCATCGTGTGTCGCGCTTGCAAAACGCGAGAACTAGCAAGATTTCATCGTCCGCAAGTGTAACACGGCGTATCTCGGCCATTTCTCAACGGATTCGTGCGAATCAAGTGTCATACGCGTTTTTAGCGTCTAAAACGCACGGGGAGCACGTTTTCGACGCGAAAAACTCGCGGATGTCCGAGATACGAGAGTTCTTGAACGAATCGAACGAAACGCGGTGCATCGTGTGTCGCGCTTGCAAAACGCGAGAACTAGCAAGATTTCATCGTCCGCAAGTGTAACACGGCGTATCTCGGCCATTTCTCAACGGATTCGTGCGAATCAAGTGTCATACGCGTTTTTAGCGTCTAAAACGCACGGGGAGCACGTTTTCGACGCGAAAACTCGCGGATGTCCGAGATACGAGAGTTCTTGAACGAATCGAACGAAACGCGGTGCATCGTGTGTCGCGCTTGCAAAACGCGAGAACTAGCAAGATTTCATCGTCCGCAAGTGTAACACGGCGTATCTCGGCCATTTCTCAACGGATTCGTGCGAATCAAGTGTCATACGCGTTTTTAGCGTCTAAAACGCACGGGGAGCACGTTTTCGACGCGAAAAACTCGCGGATGTCCGAGATACGAGAGTTCTTGAACGAATCGAACGAAACGCGGTGCATCGTGTGTCGCGCTTGCAAAACGCGAGAACTAGCAAGATTTCATCGTCCGCAAGTGTAACACGGCGTATCTCGGCCATTTCTCAACGGATTCGTGCGAATCAAGTGTCATACGCGTTTTTAGCGTCTAAAACGCACGGGGAGCACGTTTTCGACGCGAAAAACTCGCGGATGTCCGAGATACGAGAGTTCTTGAACGAATCGAACGAAACGCGGTGCATCGTGTGTCGCGCTTGCAAAACGCGAGAACTAGCAAGATTTCATCGTCCGCAAGTGTAACACGGCGTATCTCGGCCATTTCTCAACGGATTCGTGCGAATCAAGTGTCATACGCGTTTTTAGCGTCTAAAACGCACGGGGAGCACGTTTTCGACACGAAAAACTCGCGGATGTCCGAGATACGAGAATTCTTGAACGAATCGAACGAAACGCGGTGCATCGTGTGTCGCGCTTGCAAAACGCGAGAACTAGCAAGATTTCATCGTCCGCAAGTGTAACACGGCGTATCTCGGCCATTTCTCAACGGATTCGTGCGAATCAAGTGTCATACGCGTTTTTAGCGTCTAAAACGCACGGGGAGCACGTTTTCGACGCGAAAAACTCGCGGATGTCCGAGATACGAGAGTTCTTGAACGAATCGAACGAAACGCGGTGCATCGTGTGTCGCGCTTGCAAAACGCGAGAACTAGCAAGATTTCATCGTCCGCAAGTGTAACACGGCGTATCTCGGCCATTTCTCAACGGATTCGTGCGAATCAAGTGTCATACGCGTTTTTAGCGTCCTAAAACGCACGGGGAGCACGTTTTCGACGCGAAAAACTCGCGGATGTCCGAGATACGAGAGTTCTTGAACGAATCGAACGAAACGCGGTGCATCGTGTGTCGCGCTTGCAAAACGCGAGAACTAGCAAGATTTCATCGTCCGCAAGTGTAACACGGCGTATCTCGCCATTTCTCAACGGATTCGTGCGAATCAAGTGTCATACGCGTTTTTAGCGTCCAAAACGCACGCGGAGCACGTTTTCGACGCGAAAAACTCGCGGATGTCCGAGATACGAGAGTTCTTGAACGAATCGAACGAAACGCGGTGCATCGTGTGTCGCGCTTGCAAAACGCGAGAACTAGCAAGATTTCATCGTCCGCAAGTGTAACACGGCGTATCTCGGCCATTTCTCAACGGATTCGTGCGAATCAAGTGTCATACGCGTTTTTAGCGTCTAAACGCACGGGGAGCACGTTTTCGACGCGAAAAACTCGCGGATGTCCGAGATACGAGAGTTCTTGAACGAATCGAACGAAACGCGGTGCATCGTGTGTCGCGCTTGCAAAACGCGAGAACTAGCAAGATTTCATCGTCCGCAAGTGTAACACGGCGTATCTCGGCCATTTCTCAACGGATTCGTGCGAATCAAGTGTCATACGCGTTTTTAGCGTCTAAAACGCACGGGGAGCACGTTTTCGACGCGAAAAACTCGCGGATGTCCGAGATACGAGAGTTCTTGAACGAATCGAACGAAACGCGGTGCATCGTGTGTCGCGCTTGCAAAACGCGAGAACTAGCAAGATTTCATCGTCCGCAAGTGTAACACGGCGTATCTCGGCCATTTCTCAACGGATTCGTGCGAATCAAGTGTCATACGCGTTTTTAGCGTCTAAAACGCACGGGGAGCACGTTTTCGACGCGAAAAACTCGCGGATGTCCGAGATACGAGAGTTCTTGAACGAATCGAACGAAACGCGGTGCATCGTGTGTCGCGCTTGCAAAACGCGAGAACTAGCAAGATTTCATCGTCCGCAAGTGTAACACGGCGTATCTCGGCCATTTCTCAACGGATTCGTGCGAATCAAGTGTCATACGCGTTTTTAGCGTCTAAAACGCACGGGGAGCACGTTTTCGACGCGAAAAACTCGCGGATGTCCGAGATACGAGAGTTCTTGAACGAATCGAACGAAACGCGGTGCATCGTGTGTCGCGCTTGCAAAACGCGAGAACTAGCAAGATTTCATCGTCCGCAAGTGTAACACGGCGTATCTCGGCCATTTCTCAACGGATTCGTGCGAATCAAGTGTCATACGCGTTTTTAGCGTCTAAAACGCACGGGGAGCACGTTTTCGACGCGAAAAACTCGCGGATGTCCGAGATACGAGAGTTCTTGAACGAATCGAACGAAACGCGGTGCATCGTGTGTCGCGCTTGCAAAACGCGAGAACTAGCAAGATTTCATCGTCCGCAAGTGTAACACGGCGTATCTCGGCCATTTCTCAACGGATTCGTGCGAATCAAGTGTCATACGCGTTTTTAGCGTCTAAAACGCACGGGAGCACGTTTTCGACGCGAAAAACTCGCGGATGTCCGAGATACGAGAGTTCTTGAACGAATCGAACGAAACGCGGTGCATCGTGTGTCGCGCTTGCAAAACGCGAGAATTAGCAAGATTTCATCGTCCGCAAGTGTAACACGGCGTATCTCGGCCATTTCTCAACGGATTCGTGCGAATCAAGTGTCATACGCGTTTTTAGCGTCTAAAACGCACGGGGAGCACGTTTTCGACGCGAAAAACTCGCGGATGTCCGAGATACGAGAGTTCTTGAACGAATCGAACGAAACGCCGTGCATCGTGTGTCGCGCTTGCAAAACGCGAGAACTAGCAAGATTTCATCGTCCGCAAGTGTAACACGGCGTATCTCGGCCATTTCTCAACGGATTCGTGCGAATCAAGTGTCATACGCGTTTTTAGCGTCTAAAACGCACGGGGAGCACGTTTTCGACGCGAAAACTCGCGGATGTCCGAGATACGAGAGTTCTTGAACGAATCGAACGAAACGCGGTGCATCGTGTGTCGCGCTTGCAAAACGCGAGAACTAGCAAGATTTCATCGTCCGCAAGTGTAACACGGCGTATCTCGGCCATTTCTCAACGGATTCGTGCGAATCAAGTGTCATACGCGTTTTTAGCGTCTAAAACGCACGGGGAGCACGTTTTCGACGCGAAAAACTCGCGGATGTCCGAGATACGAGAGTTCTTGAACGAATCGAACGAAACGCGGTGCATCGTGTGTCGCGCTTGCAAAACGCGAGAACTAGCAAGATTTCATCGTCCGCAAGTGTAACACGGCGTATCTCGGCCATTTCTCAACGGATTCGTGCGAATCAAGTGTCATACGCGTTTTTAGCGTCTAAAACGCACGGGGAGCACGTTTTCGACGCGAAAAACTCGCGGATGTCCGAGATACGAGAGTTCTTGAACGAATCGAACGAAACGCGGTGCATCGTGTGTCGCGCTTGCAAAACGCGAGAACTAGCAAGATTTCATCGTCCGCAAGTGTAACACGGCGTATCTCGGCCATTTCTCAACGGATTCGTGCGAATCAAGTGTCATACGCGTTTTTAGCGTCTAAAACGCACGGGGAGCACGTTTTCGACGCGAAAAACTCGCGGATGTCCGAGATACGAGAGTTCTTGAACGAATCGAACGAAACGCGGTGCATCGTGTGTCGCGCTTGCAAAACGCGAGAACTAGCAAGATTTCATCGTCCGCAAGTGTAACACGGCGTATCTCGGCCATTTCTCAACGGATTCGTGCGAATCAAGTGTCATACGCGTTTTTAGCGTCTAAAACGCACGGGGAGCACGTTTTCGACGCGAAAAACTCGCGGATGTCCGAGATACGAGAGTTCTTGAACGAATCGAACGAAACGCGGTGCATCGTGTGTCGCGCTTGCAAAACGCGAGAACTAGCAAGATTTCATCGTCCGCAAGTGTAACACGGCGTATCTCGGCCATTTCTCAACGGATTCGTGCGAATCAAGTGTCATACGCGTTTTTAGCGTCTAAAACGCACGGGGAGCACGTTTTCGACGCGAAAAACTCGCGGATGTCCGAGATACGAGAGTTCTTGAACGAATCGAACGAAACGCGGTGCATCGTGTGTCGCGCTTGCAAAACGCGAGAACTAGCAAGATTTCATCGTCCGCAAGTGTAACACGGCGTATCTCGGCCATTTCTCAACGGATTCGTGCGAATCAAGTGTCATACGCGTTTTTAGCGTCTAAAACGCACGGGGAGCACGTTTTCGACGCGAAAAACTCGCGGATGTCCGAGATACGAGAGTTCTTGAACGAATCGAACGAAACGCGGTGCATCGTGTGTCGCGCTTGCAAAACGCGAGAACTAGCAAGATTTCATCGTCCGCAAGTGTAACACGGCGTATCTCGGCCATTTCTCAACGGATTCGTGCGAATCAAGTGTCATACGCGTTTTTAGCGTCTAAAACGCACGGGGAGCACGTTTTCGACGCGAAAAACTCGCGGATGTCCGAGATACGAGAGTTCTTGAACGAATCGAACGAAACGCGGTGCATCGTGTGTCGCGCTTGCAAAACGCGAGAACTAGCAAGATTTCATCGTCCGCAAGTGTAACACGGCGTATCTCGGCCATTTCTCAACGGATTCGTGCGAATCAAGTGTCATACGCGTTTTTAGCGTCTAAAACGCACGGGGAGCACGTTTTCGACGCGAAAAACTCGCGGATGTCCGAGATACGAGAGTTCTTGAACGAATCGAACGAAACGCGGTGCATCGTGTGTCGCGCTTGCAAAACGCGAGAACTAGCAAGATTTCATCGTCCGCAAGTGTAACGCGGCGTATCTCGGCCATTTCTCAACGGATTCGTGCGAATCAAGTGTCATACGCGTTTTTAGCGTCTAAAACGCACGGGGAGCCACGTTTTCGACGCGAAAAACTCGCGGATGTCCGAGATACGAGAGTTCTTGAACGAATCGAACGAAACGCGGTGCATCGTGTGTCGCGCTTGCAAAACGCGAGAACTAGCAAGATTTCATCGTCCGCAAGTGTAACACGGCGTATCTCGGCCATTTCTCAACGGATTCGTGCGAATCAAGTGTCATACGCGTTTTTAGCGTCTAAAACGCACGGGGAGCACGTTTTCGACGCGAAAAACTCGCGGATGTCCGAGATACGAGAGTTCTTGAACGAATCGAACGAAACGCGGTGCATCGTGTGTCGCGCTTGCAAAACGCGAGAACTAGCAAGATTTCATCGTCCGCAAGTGTAACACGGCGTATCTCGGCCATTTCTCAACGGATTCGTGCGAATCAAGTGTCATACGCGTTTTTAGCGTCTAAAACGCACGGGGAGCACGTTTTCGACGCGAAAAACTCGCGGATGTCCGAGATACGAGAGTTCTTGAACGAATCGAACGAAACGCGGTGCATCGTGTGTCGCGCTTGCAAAACGCGAGAACTAGCAAGATTTCATCGTCCGCAAGTGTAACACGGCGTATCTCGGCCATTTCTCAACGGATTCGTGCGAATCAAGTGTCATACGCGTTTTTAGCGTCTAAAACGCACGGGGAGCACGTTTTCGACGCGAAAAACTCGCGGATGTCCGAGATACGAGAGTTCTTGAACGAATCGAACGAAACGCGGTGCATCGTGTGTCGCGCTTGCAAAACGCGAGAACTAGCAAGATTTCATCGTCCGCAAGTGTAACACGGCGTATCTCGGCCATTTCTCAACGGATTCGTGCGAATCAAGTGTCATACGCGTTTTTAGCGTCTAAAACGCACGGGGAGCACGTTTTCGACGCGAAAAACTCGCGGATGTCCGAGATACGAGAGTTCTTGAACGAATCGAACGAAACGCGGTGCATCGTGTGTCGCGCTTGCAAAACGCGAGAACTAGCAAGATTTCATCGTCCGCAAGTGTAACACGGCGTATCTCGGCCATTTCTCAACGGATTCGTGCGAATCAAGTGTCATACGCGTTTTTAGCGTCTAAAACGCACGGGGAGCACGTTTTCGACGCGAAAAACTCGCGGATGTCCGAGATACGAGAGTTCTTGAACGAATCGAACGAAACGCGGTGCATCGTGTGTCGCGCTTGCAAAACGCGAGAACTAGCAAGATTTCATCGTCCGCAAGTGTAACACGGCGTATCTCGGCCATTTCTCAACGGATTCGTGCGAATCAAGTGTCATACGCGTTTTTAGCGTCTAAAACGCACGGGGAGCACGTTTTCGACGCGAAAAACTCGCGGATGTCCGAGATACGAGAGTTCTTGAACGAATCGAACGAAACGCGGTGCATCGTGTGTCGCGCTTGCAAAACGCGAGAACTAGCAAGATTTCATCGTCCGCAAGTGTAACACGGCGTATCTCGGCCATTTCTCAACGGATTCGTGCGAATCAAGTGTCATACGCGTTTTTAGCGTCTAAAACGCACGGGGAGCACGTTTTCGACGCGAAAAACTCGCGGATGTCCGAGATACGAGAGTTCTTGAACGAATCGAACGAAACGCGGTGCATCGTGTGTCGCGCTTGCAAAACGCGAGAACTAGCAAGATTTCATCGTCCGCAAGTGTAACACGGCGTATCTCGGCCATTTCTCAACGGATTCGTGCGAATCAAGTGTCATACGCGTTTTTAGCGTCTAAAACGCACGGGGAGCACGTTTTCGACGCGAAAAACTCGCGGATGTCCGAGATACGAGAGTTCTTGAACGAATCGAACGAAACGCGGTGCATCGTGTGTCGCGCTTGCAAAACGCGAGAACTAGCAAGATTTCATCGTCCGCAAGTGTAACACGGCGTATCTCGGCCATTTCTCAACGGATTCGTGCGAATCAAGTGTCATACGCGTTTTTAGCGTCTAAAACGCACGGGGAGCACGTTTTCGACGCGAAAAACTCGCGGATGTCCGAGATACGAGAGTTCTTGAACGAATCGAACGAAACGCGGTGCATCGTGTGTCGCGCTTGCAAAACGCGAGAACTAGCAAGATTTCATCGTCCGCAAGTGTAACACGGCGTATCTCGGCCATTTCTCAACGGATTCGTGCGAATCAAGTGTCATACGCGTTTTTAGCGTCTAAAACGCACGGGGAGCACGTTTTCGACGCGAAAAACTCGCGGATGTCCGAGATACGAGAGTTCTTGAACGAATCGAACGAAACGCGGTGCATCGTGTGTCGCGCTTGCAAAACGCGAGAACTAGCAAGATTTCATCGTCCGCAAGTGTAACACGGCGTATCTCGGCCATTTCTCAACGGATTCGTGCGAATCAAGTGTCATACGCGTTTTTAGCGTCTAAAACGCACGGGGAGCACGTTTTCGACGCGAAAAACTCGCGGATGTCCGAGATACGAGAGTTCTTGAACGAATCGAACGAAACGCGGTGCATCGTGTGTCGCGCTTGCAAAACGCGAGAACTAGCAAGATTTCATCGTCCGCAAGTGTAACACGGCGTATCTCGGCCATTTCTCAACGGATTCGTGCGAATCAAGTGTCATACGCGTTTTTAGCGTCTAAAACGCACGGGGAGCACGTTTTCGACGCGAAAAACTCGCGGATGTCCGAGATACGAGAGTTCTTGAACGAATCGAACGAAACGCGGTGCATCGTGTGTCGCGCTTGCAAAACGCGAGAACTAGCAAGATTTCATCGTCCGCAAGTGTAACACGGCGTATCTCGGCCATTTCTCAACGGATTCGTGCGAATCAAGTGTCATACGCGTTTTTAGCGTCTAAAACGCACGGGGAGCACGTTTTCGACGCGAAAAACTCGCGGATGTCCGAGATACGAGAGTTCTTGAACGAATCGAACGAAACGCGGTGCATCGTGTGTCGCGCTTGCAAAACGCGAGAACTAGCAAGATTTCATCGTCCGCAAGTGTAACACGGCGTATCTCGGCCATTTCTCAACGGATTCGTGCGAATCAAGTGTCATACGCGTTTTTAGCGTCTAAAACGCACGGGGAGCACGTTTTCGACGCGAAAAACTCGCGGATGTCCGAGATACGAGAGTTCTTGAACGAATCGAACGAAACGCGGTGCATCGTGTGTCGCGCTTGCAAAACGCGAGAACTAGCAAGATTTCATCGTCCGCAAGTGTAACACGGCGTATCTCGGCCATTTCTCAACGGATTCGTGCGAATCAAGTGTCATACGCGTTTTTAGCGTCTAAAACGCACGGGGAGCACGTTTTCGACGCGAAAAACTCGCGGATGTCCGAGATACGAGAGTTCTTGAACGAATCGAACGAAACGCGGTGCATCGTGTGTCGCGCTTGCAAAACGCGAGAACTAGCAAGATTTCATCGTCCGCAAGTGTAACACGGCGTATCTCGGCCATTTCTCAACGGATTCGTGCGAATCAAGTGTCATACGCGTTTTTAGCGTCTAAAACGCACGGGGAGCACGTTTTCGACGCGAAAAACTCGCGGATGTCCGAGATACGAGAGTTCTTGAACGAATCGAACGAAACGCGGTGCATCGTGTGTCGCGCTTGCAAAACGCGAGAACTAGCAAGATTTCATCGTCCGCAAGTGTAACACGGCGTATCTCGGCCATTTCTCAACGGATTCGTGCGAATCAAGTGTCATACGCGTTTTTAGCGTCTAAAACGCACGGGGAGCACGTTTTCGACGCGAAAAACTCGCGGATGTCCGAGATACGAGAGTTCTTGAACGAATCGAACGAAACGCGGTGCATCGTGTGTCGCGCTTGCAAAACGCGAGAACTAGCAAGATTTCATCGTCCGCAAGTGTAACACGGCGTATCTCGGCCATTTCTCAACGGATTCGTGCGAATCAAGTGTCATACGCGTTTTTAGCGTCTAAAACGCACGGGGAGCACGTTTTCGACGCGAAAAACTCGCGGATGTCCGAGATACGAGAGTTCTTGAACGAATCGAACGAAACGCGGTGCATCGTGTGTCGCGCTTGCAAAACGCGAGAACTAGCAAGATTTCATCGTCCGCAAGTGTAACACGGCGTATCTCGGCCATTTCTCAACGGATTCGTGCGAATCAAGTGTCATACGCGTTTTTAGCGTCTAAAACGCACGGGGAGCACGTTTTCGACGCGAAAAACTCGCGGATGTCCGAGATACGAGAGTTCTTGAACGAATCGAACGAAACGCGGTGCATCGTGTGTCGCGCTTGCAAAACGCGAGAACTAGCAAGATTTCATCGTCCGCAAGTGTAACACGGCGTATCTCGGCCATTTCTCAACGGATTCGTGCGAATCAAGTGTCATACGCGTTTTTAGCGTCTAAAACGCACGGGGAGCACGTTTTCGACGCGAAAAACTCGCGGATGTCCGAGATACGAGAGTTCTTGAACGAATCGAACGAAACGCGGTGCATCGTGTGTCGCGCTTGCAAAACGCGAGAACTAGCAAGATTTCATCGTCCGCAAGTGTAACACGGCGTATCTCGGCCATTTCTCAACGGATTCGTGCGAATCAAGTGTCATACGCGTTTTTAGCGTCTAAAACGCACGGGGAGCACGTTTTCGACGCGAAAAACTCGCGGATGTCCGAGATACGAGAGTTCTTGAACGAATCGAACGAAACGCGGTGCATCGTGTGTCGCGCTTGCAAAACGCGAGAACTAGCAAGATTTCATCGTCCGCAAGTGTAACACGGCGTATCTCGGCCATTTCTCAACGGATTCGTGCGAATCAAGTGTCATACGCGTTTTTAGCGTCTAAAACGCACGGGGAGCACGTTTTCGACGCGAAAAACTCGCGGATGTCCGAGATACGAGAGTTCTTGAACGAATCGAACGAAACGCGGTGCATCGTGTGTCGCGCTTGCAAAACGCGAGAACTAGCAAGATTTCATCGTCCGCAAGTGTAACACGGCGTATCTCGGCCATTTCTCAACGGATTCGTGCGAATCAAGTGTCATACGCGTTTTTAGCGTCTAAAACGCACGGGGAGCACGTTTTCGACGCGAAAAACTCGCGGATGTCCGAGATACGAGAGTTCTTGAACGAATCGAACGAAACGCGGTGCATCGTGTGTCGCGCTTGCAAAACGCGAGAACTAGCAAGATTTCATCGTCCGCAAGTGTAACACGGCGTATCTCGGCCATTTCTCAACGGATTCGTGCGAATCAAGTGTCATACGCGTTTTTAGCGTCTAAAACGCACGGGGAGCACGTTTTCGACGCGAAAAACTCGCGGATGTCCGAGATACGAGAGTTCTTGAACGAATCGAACGAAACGCGGTGCATCGTGTGTCGCGCTTGCAAAACGCGAGAACTAGCAAGATTTCATCGTCCGCAAGTGTAACACGGCGTATCTCGGCCATTTCTCAACGGATTCGTGCGAATCAAGTGTCATACGCGTTTTTAGCGTCTAAAACGCACGGGGAGCACGTTTTCGACGCGAAAAACTCGCGGATGTCCGAGATACGAGAGTTCTTGAACGAATCGAACGAAACGCGGTGCATCGTGTGTCGCGCTTGCAAAACGCGAGAACTAGCAAGATTTCATCGTCCGCAAGTGTAACACGGCGTATCTCGGCCATTTCTCAACGGATTCGTGCGAATCAAGTGTCATACGCGTTTTTAGCGTCTAAAACGCACGGGGAGCACGTTTTCGACGCGAAAAACTCGCGGATGTCCGAGATACGAGAGTTCTTGAACGAATCGAACGAAACGCGGTGCATCGTGTGTCGCGCTTGCAAAACGCGAGAACTAGCAAGATTTCATCGTCCGCAAGTGTAACACGGCGTATCTCGGCCATTTCTCAACGGATTCGTGCGAATCAAGTGTCATACGCGTTTTTAGCGTCTAAAACGCACGGGGAGCACGTTTTCGACGCGAAAAACTCGCGGATGTCCGAGATACGAGAGTTCTTGAACGAATCGAACGAAACGCGGTGCATCGTGTGTCGCGCTTGCAAAACGCGAGAACTAGCAAGATTTCATCGTCCGCAAGTGTAACACGGCGTATCTCGGCCATTTCTCAACGGATTCGTGCGAATCAAGTGTCATACGCGTTTTTAGCGTCTAAAACGCACGGGGAGCACGTTTTCGACGCGAAAAACTCGCGGATGTCCGAGATACGAGAGTTCTTGAACGAATCGAACGAAACGCGGTGCATCGTGTGTCGCGCTTGCAAAACGCGAGAACTAGCAAGATTTCATCGTCCGCAAGTGTAACACGGCGTATCTCGGCCATTTCTCAACGGATTCGTGCGAATCAAGTGTCATACGCGTTTTTAGCGTCTAAAACGCACGGGGAGCACGTTTTCGACGCGAAAAACTCGCGGATGTCCGAGATACGAGAGTTCTTGAACGAATCGAACGAAACGCGGTGCATCGTGTGTCGCGCTTGCAAAACGCGAGAACTAGCAAGATTTCATCGTCCGCAAGTGTAACACGGCGTATCTCGGCCATTTCTCAACGGATTCGTGCGAATCAAGTGTCATACGCGTTTTTAGCGTCTAAAACGCACGGGGAGCACGTTTTCGACGCGAAAAACTCGCGGATGTCCGAGATACGAGAGTTCTTGAACGAATCGAACGAAACGCGGTGCATCGTGTGTCGCGCTTGCAAAACGCGAGAACTAGCAAGATTTCATCGTCCGCAAGTGTAACACGGCGTATCTCGGCCATTTCTCAACGGATTCGTGCGAATCAAGTGTCATACGCGTTTTTAGCGTCTAAAACGCACGGGGAGCACGTTTTCGACGCGAAAAACTCGCGGATGTCCGAGATACGAGAGTTCTTGAACGAATCGAACGAAACGCGGTGCATCGTGTGTCGCGCTTGCAAAACGCGAGAACTAGCAAGATTTCATCGTCCGCAAGTGTAACACGGCGTATCTCGGCCATTTCTCAACGGATTCGTGCGAATCAAGTGTCATACGCGTTTTTAGCGTCTAAAACGCACGGGGAGCACGTTTTCGACGCGAAAAACTCGCGGATGTCCGAGATACGAGAGTTCTTGAACGAATCGAACGAAACGCGGTGCATCGTGTGTCGCGCTTGCAAAACGCGAGAACTAGCAAGATTTCATCGTCCGCAAGTGTAACACGGCGTATCTCGGCCATTTCTCAACGGATTCGTGCGAATCAAGTGTCATACGCGTTTTTAGCGTCTAAAACGCACGGGGAGCACGTTTTCGACGCGAAAAACTCGCGGATGTCCGAGATACGAGAGTTCTTGAACGAATCGAACGAAACGCGGTGCATCGTGTGTCGCGCTTGCAAAACGCGAGAACTAGCAAGATTTCATCGTCCGCAAGTGTAACACGGCGTATCTCGGCCATTTCTCAACGGATTCGTGCGAATCAAGTGTCATACGCGTTTTTAGCGTCTAAAACGCACGGGGAGCACGTTTTCGACGCGAAAAACTCGCGGATGTCCGAGATACGAGAGTTCTTGAACGAATCGAACGAAACGCGGTGCATCGTGTGTCGCGCTTGCAAAACGCGAGAACTAGCAAGATTTTATCGTCCGCAAGTGTAACACGGCGTATCTCGGCCATTTCTCAACGGATTCGTGCGAATCAAGTGTCATACGCGTTTTTAGCGTCTAAAACGCACGGGGAGCACGTTTTCGACGCGAAAAACTCGCGGATGTCCGAGATACGAGAGTTCTTGAACGAATCGAACGAAACGCGGTGCATCGTGTGTCGCGCTTGCAAAACGCGAGAACTAGCAAGATTTCATCGTCCGCAAGTGTAACACGGCGTATCTCGGCCATTTCTCAACGGATTCGTGCGAATCAAGTGTCATACGCGTTTTTAGCGTCTAAAACGCACGGGGAGCACGTTTTCGACGCGAAAAACTCGCGGATGTCCGAGATACGAGAGTTCTTGAACGAATCGAACGAAACGCGGTGCATCGTGTGTCGCGCTTGCAAAACGCGAGAACTAGCAAGATTTCATCGTCCGCAAGTGTAACACGGCGTATCTCGGCCATTTCTCAACGGATTCGTGCGAATCAAGTGTCATACGCGTTTTTAGCGTCTAAAACGCACGGGGAGCACGTTTTCGACGCGAAAAACTCGCGGATGTCCGAGATACGAGAGTTCTTGAACGAATCGAACGAAACGCGGTGCATCGTGTGTCGCGCTTGCAAAACGCGAGAACTAGCAAGATTTCATCGTCCGCAAGTGTAACACGGCGTATCTCGGCCATTTCTCAACGGATTCGTGCGAATCAAGTGTCATACGCGTTTTTAGCGTCTAAAACGCACGGGGAGCACGTTTTCGACGCGAAAAACTCGCGGATGTCCGAGATACGAGAGTTCTTGAACGAATCGAACGAAACGCGGTGCATCGTGTGTCGCGCTTGCAAAACGCGAGAACTAGCAAGATTTCATCGTCCGCAAGTGTAACACGGCGTATCTCGGCCATTTCTCAACGGATTCGTGCGAATCAAGTGTCATACGCGTTTTTAGCGTCTAAAACGCACGGGGAGCACGTTTTCGACGCGAAAAACTCGCGGATGTCCGAGATACGAGAGTTCTTGAACGAATCGAACGAAACGCGGTGCATCGTGTGTCGCGCTTGCAAAACGCGAGAACTAGCAAGATTTCATCGTCCGCAAGTGTAACACGGCGTATCTCGGCCATTTCTCAACGGATTCGTGCGAATCAAGTGTCATACGCGTTTTTAGCGTCTAAAACGCACGGGGAGCACGTTTTCGACGCGAAAAACTCGCGGATGTCCGAGATACGAGAGTTCTTGAACGAATCGAACGAAACGCGGTGCATCGTGTGTCGCGCTTGCAAAACGCGAGAACTAGCAAGATTTCATCGTCCGCAAGTGTAACACGGCGTATCTCGGCCATTTCTCAACGGATTCGTGCGAATCAAGTGTCATACGCGTTTTTAGCGTCTAAAACGCACGGGGAGCACGTTTTCGACGCGAAAAACTCGCGGATGTCCGAGATACGAGAGTTCTTGAACGAATCGAACGAAACGCGGTGCATCGTGTGTCGCGCTTGCAAAACGCGAGAACTAGCAAGATTTCATCGTCCGCAAGTGTAACACGGCGTATCTCGGCCATTTCTCAACGGATTCGTGCGAATCAAGTGTCATACGCGTTTTTAGCGTCTAAAACGCACGGGGAGCACGTTTTCGACGCGAAAAACTCGCGGATGTCCGAGATACGAGAGTTCTTGAACGAATCGAACGAAACGCGGTGCATCGTGTGTCGCGCTTGCAAAACGCGAGAACTAGCAAGATTTCATCGTCCGCAAGTGTAACACGGCGTATCTCGGCCATTTCTCAACGGATTCGTGCGAATCAAGTGTCATACGCGTTTTTAGCGTCTAAAACGCACGGGGAGCACGTTTTCGACGCGAAAAACTCGCGGATGTCCGAGATACGAGAGTTCTTGAACGAATCGAACGAAACGCGGTGCATCGTGTGTCGCGCTTGCAAAACGCGAGAACTAGCAAGATTTCATCGTCCGCAAGTGTAACACGGCGTATCTCGGCCATTTCTCAACGGATTCGTGCGAATCAAGTGTCATACGCGTTTTTAGCGTCTAAAACGCACGGGGAGCACGTTTTCGACGCGAAAAACTCGCGGATGTCCGAGATACGAGAGTTCTTGAACGAATCGAACGAAACGCGGTGCATCGTGTGTCGCGCTTGCAAAACGCGAGAACTAGCAAGATTTCATCGTCCGCAAGTGTAACACGGCGTATCTCGGCCATTTCTCAACGGATTCGTGCGAATCAAGTGTCATACGCGTTTTTAGCGTCTAAAACGCACGGGGAGCACGTTTTCGACGCGAAAAACTCGCGGATGTCCGAGATACGAGAGTTCTTGAACGAATCGAACGAAACGCGGTGCATCGTGTGTCGCGCTTGCAAAACGCGAGAACTAGCAAGATTTCATCGTCCGCAAGTGTAACACGGCGTATCTCGGCCATTTCTCAACGGATTCGTGCGAATCAAGTGTCATACGCGTTTTTAGCGTCTAAAACGCACGGGGAGCACGTTTTCGACGCGAAAAACTCGCGGATGTCCGAGATACGAGAGTTCTTGAACGAATCGAACGAAACGCGGTGCATCGTGTGTCGCGCTTGCAAAACGCGAGAACTAGCAAGATTTCATCGTCCGCAAGTGTAACACGGCGTATCTCGGCCATTTCTCAACGGATTCGTGCGAATCAAGTGTCATACGCGTTTTTAGCGTCTAAAACGCACGGGGAGCACGTTTTCGACGCGAAAAACTCGCGGATGTCCGAGATACGAGAGTTCTTGAACGAATCGAACGAAACGCGGTGCATCGTGTGTCGCGCTTGCAAAACGCGAGAACTAGCAAGATTTCATCGTCCGCAAGTGTAACACGGCGTATCTCGGCCATTTCTCAACGGATTCGTGCGAATCAAGTGTCATACGCGTTTTTAGCGTCTAAAACGCACGGGGAGCACGTTTTCGACGCGAAAAACTCGCGGATGTCCGAGATACGAGAGTTCTTGAACGAATCGAACGAAACGCGGTGCATCGTGTGTCGCGCTTGCAAAACGCGAGAACTAGCAAGATTTCATCGTCCGCAAGTGTAACACGGCGTATCTCGGCCATTTCTCAACGGATTCGTGCGAATCAAGTGTCATACGCGTTTTTAGCGTCTAAAACGCACGGGGAGCACGTTTTCGACGCGAAAAACTCGCGGATGTCCGAGATACGAGAGTTCTTGAACGAATCGAACGAAACGCGGTGCATCGTGTGTCGCGCTTGCAAAACGCGAGAACTAGCAAGATTTCATCGTCCGCAAGTGTAACACGGCGTATCTCGGCCATTTCTCAACGGATTCGTGCGAATCAAGTGTCATACGCGTTTTTAGCGTCTAAAACGCACGGGGAGCACGTTTTCGACGCGAAAAACTCGCGGATGTCCGAGATACGAGAGTTCTTGAACGAATCGAACGAAACGCGGTGCATCGTGTGTCGCGCTTGCAAAACGCGAGAACTAGCAAGATTTCATCGTCCGCAAGTGTAACACGGCGTATCTCGGCCATTTCTCAACGGATTCGTGCGAATCAAGTGTCATACGCGTTTTTAGCGTCTAAAACGCACGGGGAGCACGTTTTCGACGCGAAAAACTCGCGGATGTCCGAGATACGAGAGTTCTTGAACGAATCGAACGAAACGCGGTGCATCGTGTGTCGCGCTTGCAAAACGCGAGAACTAGCAAGATTTCATCGTCCGCAAGTGTAACACGGCGTATCTCGGCCATTTCTCAACGGATTCGTGCGAATCAAGTGTCATACGCGTTTTTAGCGTCTAAAACGCACGGGGAGCACGTTTTCGACGCGAAAAACTCGCGGATGTCCGAGATACGAGAGTTCTTGAACGAATCGAACGAAACGCGGTGCATCGTGTGTCGCGCTTGCAAAACGCGAGAACTAGCAAGATTTCATCGTCCGCAAGTGTAACACGGCGTATCTCGGCCATTTCTCAACGGATTCGTGCGAATCAAGTGTCATACGCGTTTTTAGCGTCTAAAACGCACGGGGAGCACGTTTTCGACGCGAAAAACTCGCGGATGTCCGAGATACGAGAGTTCTTGAACGAATCGAACGAAACGCGGTGCATCGTGTGTCGCGCTTGCAAAACGCGAGAACTAGCAAGATTTCATCGTCCGCAAGTGTAACACGGCGTATCTCGGCCATTTCTCAACGGATTCGTGCGAATCAAGTGTCATACGCGTTTTTAGCGTCTAAAACGCACGGGGAGCACGTTTTCGACGCGAAAAACTCGCGGATGTCCGAGATACGAGAGTTCTTGAACGAATCGAACGAAACGCGGTGCATCGTGTGTCGCGCTTGCAAAACGCGAGAACTAGCAAGATTTCATCGTCCGCAAGTGTAACACGGCGTATCTCGGCCATTTCTCAACGGATTCGTGCGAATCAAGTGTCATACGCGTTTTTAGCGTCTAAAACGCACGGGGAGCACGTTTTCGACGCGAAAAACTCGCGGATGTCCGAGATACGAGAGTTCTTGAACGAATCGAACGAAACGCGGTGCATCGTGTGTCGCGCTTGCAAAACGCGAGAACTAGCAAGATTTCATCGTCCGCAAGTGTAACACGGCGTATCTCGGCCATTTCTCAACGGATTCGTGCGAATCAAGTGTCATACGCGTTTTTAGCGTCTAAAACGCACGGGGAGCACGTTTTCGACGCGAAAAACTCGCGGATGTCCGAGATACGAGAGTTCTTGAACGAATCGAACGAAACGCGGTGCATCGTGTGTCGCGCTTGCAAAACGCGAGAACTAGCAAGATTTCATCGTCCGCAAGTGTAACACGGCGTATCTCGGCCATTTCTCAACGGATTCGTGCGAATCAAGTGTCATACGCGTTTTTAGCGTCTAAAACGCACGGGGAGCACGTTTTCGACGCGAAAAACTCGCGGATGTCCGAGATACGAGAGTTCTTGAACGAATCGAACGAAACGCGGTGCATCGTGTGTCGCGCTTGCAAAACGCGAGAACTAGCAAGATTTCATCGTCCGCAAGTGTAACACGGCGTATCTCGGCCATTTCTCAACGGATTCGTGCGAATCAAGTGTCATACGCGTTTTTAGCGTCTAAAACGCACGGGGAGCACGTTTTCGACGCGAAAAACTCGCGGATGTCCGAGATACGAGAGTTCTTGAACGAATCGAACGAAACGCGGTGCATCGTGTGTCGCGCTTGCAAAACGCGAGAACTAGCAAGATTTCATCGTCCGCAAGTGTAACACGGCGTATCTCGGCCATTTCTCAACGGATTCGTGCGAATCAAGTGTCATACGCGTTTTTAGCGTCTAAAACGCACGGGGAGCACGTTTTCGACGCGAAAAACTCGCGGATGTCCGAGATACGAGAGTTCTTGAACGAATCGAACGAAACGCGGTGCATCGTGTGTCGCGCTTGCAAAACGCGAGAACTAGCAAGATTTCATCGTCCGCAAGTGTAACACGGCGTATCTCGGCCATTTCTCAACGGATTCGTGCGAATCAAGTGTCATACGCGTTTTTAGCGTCTAAAACGCACGGGGAGCACGTTTTCGACGCGAAAAACTCGCGGATGTCCGAGATACGAGAGTTCTTGAACGAATCGAACGAAACGCGGTGCATCGTGTGTCGCGCTTGCAAAACGCGAGAACTAGCAAGATTTCATCGTCCGCAAGTGTAACACGGCGTATCTCGGCCATTTCTCAACGGATTCGTGCGAATCAAGTGTCATACGCGTTTTTAGCGTCTAAAACGCACGGGGAGCACGTTTTCGACGCGAAAAACTCGCGGATGTCCGAGATACGAGAGTTCTTGAACGAATCGAACGAAACGCGGTGCATCGTGTGTCGCGCTTGCAAAACGCGAGAACTAGCAAGATTTCATCGTCCGCAAGTGTAACACGGCGTATCTCGGCCATTTCTCAACGGATTCGTGCGAATCAAGTGTCATACGCGTTTTTAGCGTCTAAAACGCACGGGGAGCACGTTTTCGACGCGAAAAACTCGCGGATGTCCGAGATACGAGAGTTCTTGAACGAATCGAACGAAACGCGGTGCATCGTGTGTCGCGCTTGCAAAACGCGAGAACTAGCAAGATTTCATCGTCCGCAAGTGTAACACGGCGTATCTCGGCCATTTCTCAACGGATTCGTGCGAATCAAGTGTCATACGCGTTTTTAGCGTCTAAAACGCACGGGGAGCACGTTTTCGACGCGAAAAACTCGCGGATGTCCGAGATACGAGAGTTCTTGAACGAATCGAACGAAACGCGGTGCATCGTGTGTCGCGCTTGCAAAACGCGAGAACTAGCAAGATTTCATCGTCCGCAAGTGTAACACGGCGTATCTCGGCCATTTCTCAACGGATTCGTGCGAATCAAGTGTCATACGCGTTTTTAGCGTCTAAAACGCACGGGGAGCACGTTTTCGACGCGAAAAACTCGCGGATGTCCGAGATACGAGAGTTCTTGAACGAATCGAACGAAACGCGGTGCATCGTGTGTCGCGCTTGCAAAACGCGAGAACTAGCAAGATTTCATCGTCCGCAAGTGTAACACGGCGTATCTCGGCCATTTCTCAACGGATTCGTGCGAATCAAGTGTCATACGCGTTTTTAGCGTCTAAAACGCACGGGGAGCACGTTTTCGACGCGAAAAACTCGCGGATGTCCGAGATACGAGAGTTCTTGAACGAATCGAACGAAACGCGGTGCATCGTGTGTCGCGCTTGCAAAACGCGAGAACTAGCAAGATTTCATCGTCCGCAAGTGTAACACGGCGTATCTCGGCCATTTCTCAACGGATTCGTGCGAATCAAGTGTCATACGCGTTTTTAGCGTCTAAAACGCACGGGGAGCACGTTTTCGACGCGAAAAACTCGCGGATGTCCGAGATACGAGAGTTCTTGAACGAATCGAACGAAACGCGGTGCATCGTGTGTCGCGCTTGCAAAACGCGAGAACTAGCAAGATTTCATCGTCCGCAAGTGTAACACGGCGTATCTCGGCCATTTCTCAACGGATTCGTGCGAATCAAGTGTCATACGCGTTTTTAGCGTCTAAAACGCACGGGGAGCACGTTTTCGACGCGAAAAACTCGCGGATGTCCGAGATACGAGAGTTCTTGAACGAATCGAACGAAACGCGGTGCATCGTGTGTCGCGCTTGCAAAACGCGAGAACTAGCAAGATTTCATCGTCCGCAAGTGTAACACGGCGTATCTCGGCCATTTCTCAACGGATTCGTGCGAATCAAGTGTCATACGCGTTTTTAGCGTCTAAAACGCACGGGGAGCACGTTTTCGACGCGAAAAACTCGCGGATGTCCGAGATACGAGAGTTCTTGAACGAATCGAACGAAACGCGGTGCATCGTGTGTCGCGCTTGCAAAACGCGAGAACTAGCAAGATTTCATCGTCCGCAAGTGTAACACGGCGTATCTCGGCCATTTCTCAACGGATTCGTGCGAATCAAGTGTCATACGCGTTTTTAGCGTCTAAAACGCACGGGGAGCACGTTTTCGACGCGAAAAACTCGCGGATGTCCGAGATACGAGAGTTCTTGAACGAATCGAACGAAACGCGGTGCATCGTGTGTCGCGCTTGCAAAACGCGAGAACTAGCAAGATTTCATCGTCCGCAAGTGTAACACGGCGTATCTCGGCCATTTCTCAACGGATTCGTGCGAATCAAGTGTCATACGCGTTTTTAGCGTCTAAAACGCACGGGGAGCACGTTTTCGACGCGAAAAACTCGCGGATGTCCGAGATACGAGAGTTCTTGAACGAATCGAACGAAACGCGGTGCATCGTGTGTCGCGCTTGCAAAACGCGAGAACTAGCAAGATTTCATCGTCCGCAAGTGTAACACGGCGTATCTCGGCCATTTCTCAACGGATTCGTGCGAATCAAGTGTCATACGCGTTTTTAGCGTCTAAAACGCACGGGGAGCACGTTTTCGACGCGAAAAACTCGCGGATGTCCGAGATACGAGAGTTCTTGAACGAATCGAACGAAACGCGGTGCATCGTGTGTCGCGCTTGCAAAACGCGAGAACTAGCAAGATTTCATCGTCCGCAAGTGTAACACGGCGTATCTCGGCCATTTCTCAACGGATTCGTGCGAATCAAGTGTCATACGCGTTTTTAGCGTCTAAAACGCACGGGGAGCACGTTTTCGACGCGAAAAACTCGCGGATGTCCGAGATACGAGAGTTCTTGAACGAATCGAACGAAACGCGGTGCATCGTGTGTCGCGCTTGCAAAACGCGAGAACTAGCAAGATTTCATCGTCCGCAAGTGTAACACGGCGTATCTCGGCCATTTCTCAACGGATTCGTGCGAATCAAGTGTCATACGCGTTTTTAGCGTCTAAAACGCACGGGGAGCACGTTTTCGACGCGAAAAACTCGCGGATGTCCGAGATACGAGAGTTCTTGAACGAATCGAACGAAACGCGGTGCATCGTGTGTCGCGCTTGCAAAACGCGAGAACTAGCAAGATTTCATCGTCCGCAAGTGTAACACGGCGTATCTCGGCCATTTCTCAACGGATTCGTGCGAATCAAGTGTCATACGCGTTTTTAGCGTCTAAAACGCACGGGGAGCACGTTTTCGACGCGAAAAACTCGCGGATGTCCGAGATACGAGAGTTCTTGAACGAATCGAACGAAACGCGGTGCATCGTGTGTCGCGCTTGCAAAACGCGAGAACTAGCAAGATTTCATCGTCCGCAAGTGTAACACGGCGTATCTCGGCCATTTCTCAACGGATTCGTGCGAATCAAGTGTCATACGCGTTTTTAGCGTCTAAAACGCACGGGGAGCACGTTTTCGACGCGAAAAACTCGCGGATGTCCGAGATACGAGAGTTCTTGAACGAATCGAACGAAACGCGGTGCATCGTGTGTCGCGCTTGCAAAACGCGAGAACTAGCAAGATTTCATCGTCCGCAAGTGTAACACGGCGTATCTCGGCCATTTCTCAACGGATTCGTGCGAATCAAGTGTCATACGCGTTTTTAGCGTCTAAAACGCACGGGGAGCACGTTTTCGACGCGAAAAACTCGCGGATGTCCGAGATACGAGAGTTCTTGAACGAATCGAACGAAACGCGGTGCATCGTGTGTCGCGCTTGCAAAACGCGAGAACTAGCAAGATTTCATCGTCCGCAAGTGTAACACGGCGTATCTCGGCCATTTCTCAACGGATTCGTGCGAATCAAGTGTCATACGCGTTTTTAGCGTCTAAAACGCACGGGGAGCACGTTTTCGACGCGAAAAACTCGCGGATGTCCGAGATACGAGAGTTCTTGAACGAATCGAACGAAACGCGGTGCATCGTGTGTCGCGCTTGCAAAACGCGAGAACTAGCAAGATTTCATCGTCCGCAAGTGTAACACGGCGTATCTCGGCCATTTCTCAACGGATTCGTGCGAATCAAGTGTCATACGCGTTTTTAGCGTCTAAAACGCACGGGGAGCACGTTTTCGACGCGAAAAACTCGCGGATGTCCGAGATACGAGAGTTCTTGAACGAATCGAACGAAACGCGGTGCATCGTGTGTCGCGCTTGCAAAACGCGAGAACTAGCAAGATTTCATCGTCCGCAAGTGTAACACGGCGTATCTCGGCCATTTCTCAACGGATTCGTGCGAATCAAGTGTCATACGCGTTTTTAGCGTCTAAAACGCACGGGGAGCACGTTTTCGACGCGAAAAACTCGCGGATGTCCGAGATACGAGAGTTCTTGAACGAATCGAACGAAACGCGGTGCATCGTGTGTCGCGCTTGCAAAACGCGAGAACTAGCAAGATTTCATCGTCCGCAAGTGTAACACGGCGTATCTCGGCCATTTCTCAACGGATTCGTGCGAATCAAGTGTCATACGCGTTTTTAGCGTCTAAAACGCACGGGGAGCACGTTTTCGACGCGAAAAACTCGCGGATGTCCGAGATACGAGAGTTCTTGAACGAATCGAACGAAACGCGGTGCATCGTGTGTCGCGCTTGCAAAACGCGAGAACTAGCAAGATTTCATCGTCCGCAAGTGTAACACGGCGTATCTCGGCCATTTCTCAACGGATTCGTGCGAATCAAGTGTCATACGCGTTTTTAGCGTCTAAAACGCACGGGGAGCACGTTTTCGACGCGAAAAACTCGCGGATGTCCGAGATACGAGAGTTCTTGAACGAATCGAACGAAACGCGGTGCATCGTGTGTCGCGCTTGCAAAACGCGAGAACTAGCAAGATTTCATCGTCCGCAAGTGTAACACGGCGTATCTCGGCCATTTCTCAACGGATTCGTGCGAATCAAGTGTCATACGCGTTTTTAGCGTCTAAAACGCACGGGGAGCACGTTTTCGACGCGAAAAACTCGCGGATGTCCGAGATACGAGAGTTCTTGAACGAATCGAACGAAACGCGGTGCATCGTGTGTCGCGCTTGCAAAACGCGAGAACTAGCAAGATTTCATCGTCCGCAAGTGTAACACGGCGTATCTCGGCCATTTCTCAACGGATTCGTGCGAATCAAGTGTCATACGCGTTTTTAGCGTCTAAAACGCACGGGGAGCACGTTTTCGACGCGAAAAACTCGCGGATGTCCGAGATACGAGAGTTCTTGAACGAATCGAACGAAACGCGGTGCATCGTGTGTCGCGCTTGCAAAACGCGAGAACTAGCAAGATTTCATCGTCCGCAAGTGTAACACGGCGTATCTCGGCCATTTCTCAACGGATTCGTGCGAATCAAGTGTCATACGCGTTTTTAGCGTCTAAAACGCACGGGGAGCACGTTTTCGACGCGAAAAACTCGCGGATGTCCGAGATACGAGAGTTCTTGAACGAATCGAACGAAACGCGGTGCATCGTGTGTCGCGCTTGCAAAACGCGAGAACTAGCAAGATTTCATCGTCCGCAAGTGTAACACGGCGTATCTCGGCCATTTCTCAACGGATTCGTGCGAATCAAGTGTCATACGCGTTTTTAGCGTCTAAAACGCACGGGGAGCACGTTTTCGACGCGAAAAACTCGCGGATGTCCGAGATACGAGAGTTCTTGAACGAATCGAACGAAACGCGGTGCATCGTGTGTCGCGCTTGCAAAACGCGAGAACTAGCAAGATTTCATCGTCCGCAAGTGTAACACGGCGTATCTCGGCCATTTCTCAACGGATTCGTGCGAATCAAGTGTCATACGCGTTTTTAGCGTCTAAAACGCACGGGGAGCACGTTTTCGACGCGAAAAACTCGCGGATGTCCGAGATACGAGAGTTCTTGAACGAATCGAACGAACGAAACGCGGTGCATCGTGTGTCGCGCTTGCAAAACGCGAGAACTAGCAAGATTTCATCGTCCGCAAGTGTAACACGGCGTATCTCGGCCATTTCTCAACGGATTCGTGCGAATCAAGTGTCATACGCGTTTTTAGCGTCTAAAACGCACGGGGAGCACGTTTTCGACGCGAAAAACTCGCGGATGTCCGAGATACGAGAGTTCTTGAACGAATCGAACGAAACGCGGTGCATCGTGTGTCGCGCTTGCAAAACGCGAGAACTAGCAAGATTTCATCGTCCGCAAGTGTAACACGGCGTATCTCGGCCATTTCTCAACGGATTCGTGCGAATCAAGTGTCATACGCGTTTTTAGCGTCTAAAACGCACGGGGAGCACGTTTTCGACGCGAAAAACTCGCGGATGTCCGAGATACGAGAGTTCTTGAACGAATCGAACGAAACGCGGTGCATCGTGTGTCGCGCTTGCAAAACGCGAGAACTAGCAAGATTTCATCGTCCGCAAGTGTAACACGGCGTATCTCGGCCATTTCTCAACGGATTCGTGCGAATCAAGTGTCATACGCGTTTTTAGCGTCTAAAACGCACGGGGAGCACGTTTTCGACGCGAAAAACTCGCGGATGTCCGAGATACGAGAGTTCTTGAACGAATCGAACGAAACGCGGTGCATCGTGTGTCGCGCTTGCAAAACGCGAGAACTAGCAAGATTTCATCGTCCGCAAGTGTAACACGGCGTATCTCGGCCATTTCTCAACGGATTCGTGCGAATCAAGTGTCATACGCGTTTTTAGCGTCTAAAACGCACGGGGAGCACGTTTTCGACGCGAAAAACTCGCGGATGTCCGAGATACGAGAGTTCTTGAACGAATCGAACGAAACGCGGTGCATCGTGTGTCGCGCTTGCAAAACGCGAGAACTAGCAAGATTTCATCGTCCGCAAGTGTAACACGGCGTATCTCGGCCATTTCTCAACGGATTCGTGCGAATCAAGTGTCATACGCGTTTTTAGCGTCTAAAACGCACGGGGAGCACGTTTTCGACGCGAAAAACTCGCGGATGTCCGAGATACGAGAGTTCTTGAACGAATCGAACGAAACGCGGTGCATCGTGTGTCGCGCTTGCAAAACGCGAGAACTAGCAAGATTTCATCGTCCGCAAGTGTAACACGGCGTATCTCGGCCATTTCTCAACGGATTCGTGCGAATCAAGTGTCATACGCGTTTTTAGCGTCTAAAACGCACGGGGAGCACGTTTTCGACGCGAAAAACTCGCGGATGTCCGAGATACGAGAGTTCTTGAACGAATCGAACGAAACGCGGTGCATCGTGTGTCGCGCTTGCAAAACGCGAGAACTAGCAAGATTTCATCGTCCGCAAGTGTAACACGGCGTATCTCGGCCATTTCTCAACGGATTCGTGCGAATCAAGTGTCATACGCGTTTTTAGCGTCTAAAACGCACGGGGAGCACGTTTTCGACGCGAAAAACTCGCGGATGTCCGAGATACGAGAGTTCTTGAACGAATCGAACGAAACGCGGTGCATCGTGTGTCGCGCTTGCAAAACGCGAGAACTAGCAAGATTTCATCGTCCGCAAGTGTAACACGGCGTATCTCGGCCATTTCTCAACGGATTCGTGCGAATCAAGTGTCATACGCGTTTTTAGCGTCTAAAACGCACGGGGAGCACGTTTTCGACGCGAAAAACTCGCGGATGTCCGAGATACGAGAGTTCTTGAACGAATCGAACGAAACGCGGTGCATCGTGTGTCGCGCTTGCAAAACGCGAGAACTAGCAAGATTTCATCGTCCGCAAGTGTAACACGGCGTATCTCGGCCATTTCTCAACGGATTCGTGCGAATCAAGTGTCATACGCGTTTTTAGCGTCTAAAACGCACGGGGAGCACGTTTTCGACGCGAAAAACTCGCGGATGTCCGAGATACGAGAGTTCTTGAACGAATCGAACGAAACGCGGTGCATCGTGTGTCGCGCTTGCAAAACGCGAGAACTAGCAAGATTTCATCGTCCGCAAGTGTAACACGGCGTATCTCGGCCATTTCTCAACGGATTCGTGCGAATCAAGTGTCATACGCGTTTTTAGCGTCTAAAACGCACGGGGAGCACGTTTTCGACGCGAAAAACTCGCGGATGTCCGAGATACGAGAGTTCTTGAACAAATCGAACGAAACGCGGTGCATCGTGTGTCGCGCTTGCAAAACGCGAGAACTAGCAAGATTTCATCGTCCGCAAGTGTAACACGGCGTATCTCGGCCATTTCTCAACGGATTCGTGCGAATCAAGTGTCATACGCGTTTTTAGCGTCTAAAACGCACGGGGAGCACGTTTTCGACGCGAAAAACTCGCGGATGTCCGAGATACGAGAGTTCTTGAACGAATCGAACGAAACGCGGTGCATCGTGTGTCGCGCTTGCAAAACGCGAGAACTAGCAAGATTTCATCGTCCGCAAGTGTAACACGGCGTATCTCGGCCATTTCTCAACGGATTCGTGCGAATCAAGTGTCATACGCGTTTTTAGCGTCTAAAACGCACGGGGAGCACGTTTTCGACGCGAAAAACTCGCGGATGTCCGAGATACGAGAGTTCTTGAACGAATCGAACGAAACGCGGTGCATCGTGTGTCGCGCTTGCAAAACGCGAGAACTAGCAAGATTTCATCGTCCGCAAGTGTAACACGGCGTATCTCGGCCATTTCTCAACGGATTCGTGCGAATCAAGTGTCATACGCGTTTTTAGCGTCTAAAACGCACGGGGAGCACGTTTTCGACGCGAAAAACTCGCGGATGTCCGAGATACGAGAGTTCTTGAACGAATCGAACGAAACACGGTGCATCGTGTGTCGCGCTTGCAAAACGCGAGAACTAGCAAGATTTCATCGTCCGCAAGTGTAACACGGCGTATCTCGGCCATTTCTCAACGGATTCGTGCGAATCAAGTGTCATACGCGTTTTTAGCGTCTAAAACGCACGGGGAGCACGTTTTCGACGCGAAAAACTCGCGGATGTCCGAGATACGAGAGTTCTTGAACAAATCGAACGAAACGCGGTGCATCGTGTGTCGCGCTTGCAAAACGCGAGAACTAGCAAGATTTCATCGTCCGCAAGTGTAACACGGCGTATCTCGGCCATTTCTCAACGGATTCGTGCGAATCAAGTGTCATACGCGTTTTTAGCGTCTAAAACGCACGGGGAGCACGTTTTCGACGCGAAAAACTCGCGGATGTCCGAGATACGAGAGTTCTTGAACGAATCGAACGAAACGCGGTGCATCGTGTGTCGCGCTTGCAAAACGCGAGAACTAGCAAGATTTCATCGTCCGCATGTGTAACACGGCGTATCTCGGCCATTTCTCAACGGATTCGTGCGAATCAAGTGTCATACGCGTTTTTAGCGTCTAAAACGCACGGGGAGCACGTTTTCGACGCGAAAAACTCGCGGATGTCCGAGATACGAGAGTTCTTGAACGAATCAAACGAAACGCGGTGCATCGTGTGTCGCGCTTGCAAAACGCGAGAACTAGCAAGATTTCATCGTCCGCAAGTGTAACACGGCGTATCTCGGCCATTTCTCAACGGATTCGTGCGAATCAAGTGTCATACGCGTTTTTAGCGTCTAAAACGCACGGGGAGCACGTTTTCGACGCGAAAAACTCGCGGATGTCCGAGATACGAGAGTTCTTGAACGAATCGAACGAAACGCGGTGCATCGTGTGTCGCGCTTGCAAAACGCGAGAACTAGCAAGATTTCATCGTCCGCAAGTGTAACACGGCGTATCTCGGCCATTTCTCAACGGATTCGTGCGAATCAAGTGTCATACGCGTTTTTAGCGTCTAAAACGCACGGGGAGCACGTTTTCGACGCGAAAAACTCGCGGATGTCCGAGATACGAGAGTTCTTGAACAAATCGAACGAAACGCGGTGCATCGTGTGTCGCGCTTGCAAAACGCGAGAACTAGCAAGATTTCATCGTCCGCAAGTGTAACACGGCGTATCTCGGCCATTTCTCAACGGATTCGTGCGAATCAAGTGTCATACGCGTTTTTAGCGTCTAAAACGCACGGGGAGCACGTTTTCGACGCGAAAAACTCGCGGATGTCCGAGATACGAGAGTTCTTGAACGAATCGAACGAAACGCGGTGCATCGTGTGTCGCGCTTGCAAAACGCGAGAACTAGCAAGATTTCATCGTCCGCAAGTGTAACACGGCGTATCTCGGCCATTTCTCAACGGATTCGTGCGAATCAAGTGTCATACGCGTTTTTAGCGTCTAAAACGCACGGGGAGCACGTTTTCGACGCGAAAAACTCGCGGATGTCCGAGATACGAGAGTTCTTGAACGAATCGAACGAAACGCGGTGCATCGTGTGTCGCGCTTGCAAAACGCGAGAACTAGCAAGATTTCATCGTCCGCAAGTGTAACACGGCGTATCTCGGCCATTTCTCAACGGATTCGTGCGAATCAAGTGTCATACGCGTTTTTAGCGTCTAAAACGCACGGGGAGCACGTTTTCGACGCGAAAAACTCGCGGATGTCCGAGATACGAGAGTTCTTGAACGAATCGAACGAAACGCGGTGCATCGTGTGTCGCGCTTGCAAAACGCGAGAACTAGCAAGATTTCATCGTCCGCAAGTGTAACACGGCGTATCTCGGCCATTTCTCAACGGATTCGTGCGAATCAAGTGTCATACGCGTTTTTAGCGTCTAAAACGCACGGGGAGCACGTTTTCGACGCGAAAAACTCGCGGATGTCCGAGATACGAGAGTTCTTGAACGAATCGAACGAAACGCGGTGCATCGTGTGTCGCGCTTGCAAAACGCGAGAACTAGCAAGATTTCATCGTCCGCAAGTGTAACACGGCGTATCTCGGCCATTTCTCAACGGATTCGTGCGAATCAAGTGTCATACGCGTTTTTAGCGTCTAAAACGCACGGGGAGCACGTTTTCGACGCGAAAAACTCGCGGATGTCCGAGATACGAGAGTTCTTGAACAAATCGAACGAAACGCGGTGCATCGTGTGTCGCGCTTGCAAAACGCGAGAACTAGCAAGATTTCATCGTCCGCAAGTGTAACACGGCGTATCTCGGCCATTTCTCAACGGATTCGTGCGAATCAAGTGTCATACGCGTTTTTAGCGTCTAAAACGCACGGGGAGCACGTTTTCGACGCGAAAAACTCGCGGATGTCCGAGATACGAGAGTTCTTGAACGAATCGAACGAAACGCGGTGCATCGTGTGTCGCGCTTGCAAAACGCGAGAACTAGCAAGAGTTCATCGTCCGCAAGTGTAACACGGCGTATCTCGGCCATTTCTCAACGGATTCGTGCGAATCAAGTGTCATACGCGTTTTTAGCGTCTAAAACGCACGGGGAGCACGTTTTCGACGCGAAAAACTCGCGGATGTCCGAGATACGAGAGTTCTTGAACGAATCGAACGAAACGCGGTGCATCGTGTGTCGCGCTTGCAAAACGCGAGAACTAGCAAGATTTCATCGTCCGCAAGTGTAACACGGCGTATCTCGGCCATTTCTCAACGGATTCGTGCGAATCAAGTGTCATACGCGTTTTTAGCGTCTAAAACGCACGGGGAGCACGTTTTCGACGCGAAAAACTCGCGGATGTCCGAGATACGAGAGTTCTTGAACGAATCGAACGAAACGCGGTGCATCGTGTGTCGCGCTTGCAAAACGCGAGAACTAGCAAGATTTCATCGTCCGCAAGTGTAACACGGCGTATCTCGGCCATTTCTCAACGGATTCGTGCGAATCAAGTGTCATACGCGTTTTTAGCGTCTAAAACGCACGGGGAGCACGTTTTCGACGCGAAAAACTCGCGGATGTCCGAGATACGAGAGTTCTTGAACGAATCGAACGAAACGCGGTGCATCGTGTGTCGCGCTTGCAAAACGCGAGAACTAGCAAGATTTCATCGTCCGCAAGTGTAACACGGCGTATCTCGGCCATTTCTCAACGGATTCGTGCGAATCAAGTGTCATACGCGTTTTTAGCGTCTAAAACGCACGGGGAGCACGTTTTCGACGCGAAAAACTCGCGGATGTCCGAGATACGAGAGTTCTTGAACGAATCGAACGAAACGCGGTGCATCGTGTGTCGCGCTTGCAAAACGCGAGAACTAGCAAGATTTCATCGTCCGCAAGTGTAACACGGCGTATCTCGGCCATTTCTCAACGGATTCGTGCGAATCAAGTGTCATACGCGTTTTTAGCGTCTAAAACGCACGGGGAGCACGTTTTCGACGCGAAAAACTCGCGGATGTCCGAGATACGAGAGTTCTTTAACGAATCGAACGAAACGCGGTGCATCGTGTGTCGCGCTTGCAAAACGCGAGAACTAGCAAGATTTCATCGTCCGCAAGTGTAACACGGCGTATCTCGGCCATTTCTCAACGGATTCGTGCGAATCAAGTGTCATACGCGTTTTTAGCGTCTAAAACGCACGGGGAGCACGTTTTCGACGCGAAAAACTCGCGGATGTCCGAGATACGAGAGTTCTTGAACGAATCGAACGAAACGCGGTGCATCGTGTGTCGCGCTTGCAAAACGCGAGAACTAGCAAGATTTCCATCGTCCGCAAGTGTAACCACGGCGTATCTCGGCCATTTCTCAACGGATTCGTGCGAATCAAGTGTCATACGCGTTTTTAGCGTCTAAAACGCACGGGGAGCACGTTTTCGACGCGAAAAACTCGCGGATGTCCGAGATACGAGAGTTCTTGAACGAATCGAACGAAACGCGGCGCATCGTGTGTCGCGCTTGCAAAACGCGAGAACTAGCAAGATTTCATCGTCCGCAAGTGTAACACGGCGTATCTCGGCCATTTCTCAACGGATTCGTGCGAATCAAGTGTCATACGCGTTTTTAGCGTCTAAAACGCACGGGGGAGCACGTTTTCGACGCGAAAAAACTCGCGGATGTCCGAGATACGAGAGTTCTTGAACGAATCGAACGAAACGCGGTGCATCGTGTGTCGCGCTTGCAAAACGCGAGAACTAGCAAGATTTCATCGTCCGCAAGTGTAACACGGCGTATCTCGGCCATTTCTCAACGGATTCGTGCGAATCAAGTGTCATACGCGTTTTTAGCGTCTAAAACGCACGGGGAGCACGTTTTCGACGCGAAAAACTCGCGGATGTCCGAGATACGAGAGTTCTTGAACGAATCGAACGAAACGCGGTGCATCGTGTGTCGCGCTTGCAAAACGCGAGAACTAGCAAGATTTCATCGTCCGCAAGTGTAACACGGCGTATCTCGGCCATTTCTCAACGGATTCGTGCGAATCGAGTGTCATACGCGTTTTTAGCGTCTAAAACGCACGGGGAGCACGTTTTCGACGCGAAAAACTCGCGGATGTCCGAGATACGAGAGTTCTTGAACAAATCGAACGAAACGCGGTGCATCGTGTGTCGCGCTTGCAAAACGCGAGAACTAGCAAGATTTTCATCGTCCGCAAGTGTAACACGGCGTATCTCGGCCATTTCTCAACGGATTCGTGCGAATCAAGTGTCATACGCGTTTTTAGCGTCTAAAACGCACGGGGAGCACGTTTTCGACGCGAAAAACTCGCGGATGTCCGAGATACGAGAGTTCTTGAACAAATCGAACGAAACGCGGTGCATCGTGTGTCGCGCTTGCAAAACGCGAGAACTAGCAAGATTTCATCGTCCGCAAGTGTAACACGGCGTATCTCGGCCATTTCTCAACGGATTCGTGCGAATCAAGTGTCATACGCGTTTTTAGCGTCTAAAACGCACGGGGAGCACGTTTTCGACGCGAAAAACTCGCGGATGTCCGAGATACGAGAGTTCTTGAACGAATCGAACGAAACGCGGTGCATCGTGTGTCGCGCTTGCAAAACGCGAGAACTAGCAAGATTTCATCGTCCGCAAGTGTAACACGGCGTATCTCGGCCATTTCTCAACGGATTCGTGCGAATCAAGTGTCATACGCGTTTTTAGCGTCTAAAACGCACGGGGAGCACGTTTTCGACGCGAAAAACTCGCGGATGTCCGAGATACGAGAGTTCTTGAACGAATCGAACGAAACGCGGTGCATCGTGTGTCGCGCTTGCAAAACGCGAGAACTAGCAAGATTTCATCGTCCGCAAGTGTAACACGGCGTATCTCGGCCATTTCTCAACGGATTCGTGCGAATCAAGTGTCATACGCGTTTTTAGCGTCTAAAACGCACGGGGAGCACGTTTTCGACGCGAAAAACTCGCGGATGTCCGAGATACGAGAGTTCTTGAACGAATCGAACGAAACGCGGTGCATCGTGTGTCGCGCTTGCAAAACGCGAGAACTAGCAAGATTTCATCGTCCGCAAGTGTAACACGGCGTATCTCGGCCATTTCTCAACGGATTCGTGCGAATCAAGTGTCATACGCGTTTTTAGCGTCTAAAACGCACGGGGAGCACGTTTTCGACGCGAAAAACTCGCGGATGTCCGAGATACGAGAGTTCTTGAACGAATCGAACGAAACGCGGTGCATCGTGTGTCGCGCTTGCAAAACGCGAGAACTAGCAAGATTTCATCGTCCGCAAGTGTAACACGGCGTATCTCGGCCATTTCTCAACGGATTCGTGCGAATCAAGTGTCATACGCGTTTTTAGCGTCTAAAACGCACGGGGAGCACGTTTTCGACGCGAAAAACTCGCGGATGTCCGAGATACGAGAGTTCTTGAACGAATCGAACGAAACGCGGTGCATCGTGTGTCGCGCTTGCAAAACGCGAGAACTAGCAAGATTTCATCGTCCGCAAGTGTAACACGGCGTATCTCGGCCATTTCTCAACGGATTCGTGCGAATCAAGTGTCATACGCGTTTTTAGCGTCTAAAACGCACGGGGAGCACGTTTTCGACGCGAAAAACTCGCGGATGTCCGAGATACGAGAGTTCTTGAACGAATCGAACGAAACGCGGTGCATCGTGTGTCGCGCTTGCAAAACGCGAGAACTAGCAAGATTTCATCGTCCGCAAGTGTAACACGGCGTATCTCGGCCATTTCTCAACGGATTCGTGCGAATCAAGTGTCATACGCGTTTTTAGCGTCTAAAACGCACGGGGAGCACGTTTTCGACGCGAAAAACTCGCGGATGTCCGAGATACGAGAGTTCTTGAACGAATCGAACGAAACGCGGTGCATCGTGTGTCGCGCTTGCAAAACGCGAGAACTAGCAAGATTTCATCGTCCGCAAGTGTAACACGGCGTATCTCGGCCATTTCTCAACGGATTCGTGCGAATCAAGTGTCATACGCGTTTTTAGCGTCTAAAACGCACGGGGAGCACGTTTTCGACGCGAAAAACTCGCGGATGTCCGAGATACGAGAGTTCTTGAACGAATCGAACGAAACGCGGTGCATCGTGTGTCGCGCTTGCAAAACGCGAGAACTAGCAAGATTTCATCGTCCGCAAGTGTAACACGGCGTATCTCGGCCATTTCTCAACGGATTCGTGCGAATCAAGTGTCATACGCGTTTTTAGCGTCTAAAACGCACGGGGAGCACGTTTTCGACGCGAAAAACTCGCGGATGTCCGAGATACGAGAGTTCTTGAACGAATCGAACGAAACGCGGTGCATCGTGTGTCGCGCTTGCAAAACGCGAGAACTAGCAAGATTTCATCGTCCGCAAGTGTAACACGGCGTATCTCGGCCATTTCTCAACGGATTCGTGCGAATCAAGTGTCATACGCGTTTTTAGCGTCTAAAACGCACGGGGAGCACGTTTTCGACGCGAAAAACTCGCGGATGTCCGAGATACGAGAGTTCTTGAACGAATCGAACGAAACGCGGTGCATCGTGTGTCGCGCTTGCAAAACGCGAGAACTAGCAAGATTTCATCGTCCGCAAGTGTAACACGGCGTATCTCGGCCATTTCTCAACGGATTCGTGCGAATCAAGTGTCATACGCGTTTTTAGCGTCTAAAACGCACGGGGAGCACGTTTTCGACGCGAAAAACTCGCGGATGTCCGAGATACGAGAGTTCTTGAACGAATCGAACGAAACGCGGTGCATCGTGTGTCGCGCTTGCAAAACGCGAGAACTAGCAAGATTTCATCGTCCGCAAGTGTAACACGGCGTATCTCGGCCATTTCTCAACGGATTCGTGCGAATCAAGTGTCATACGCGTTTTTAGCGTCTAAAACGCACGGGGAGCACGTTTTCGACGCGAAAAACTCGCGGATGTCCGAGATACGAGAGTTCTTGAACGAATCGAACGAAACGCGGTGCATCGTGTGTCGCGCTTGCAAAACGCGAGAACTAGCAAGATTTCATCGTCCGCAAGTGTAACACGGCGTATCTCGGCCATTTCTCAACGGATTCGTGCGAATCAAGTGTCATACGCGTTTTTAGCGTCTAAAACGCACGGGGAGCACGTTTTCGACGCGAAAAACTCGCGGATGTCCGAGATACGAGAGTTCTTGTACAAATCGAACGAAACGCGGTGCATCGTGTGTCGCGCTTGCAAAACGCGAGAACTAGCAAGATTTCATCGTCCGCAAGTGTAACACGGCGTATCTCGGCCATTTCTCAACGGATTCGTGCGAATCAAGTGTCATACGCGTTTTTAGCGTCTAAAACGCACGGGGAGCACGTTTTCGACGCGAAAAACTCGCGGATGTCCGAGATACGAGAGTTCTTGAACGAATCGAACGAAACGCGGTGCATCGTGTGTCGCGCTTGCAAAACGCGAGAACTAGCAAGATTTCATCGTCCGCAAGTGTAACACGGCGTATCTCGGCCATTTCTCAACGGATTCGTGCGAATCAAGTGTCATACGCGTTTTTAGCGTCTAAAACGCACGGGGAGCACGTTTTCGACGCGAAAAACTCGCGGATGTCCGAGATACGAGAGTTCTTGAACGAATCGAACGAAACGCGGTGCATCGTGTGTCGCGCTTGCAAAACGCGAGAACTAGCAAGATTTCATCGTCCGCAAGTGTAACACGGCGTATCTCGGCCATTTCTCAACGGATTCGTGCGAATCAAGTGTCATACGCGTTTTTAGCGTCTAAAACGCACGGGGAGCACGTTTTCGACGCGAAAAACTCGCGGATGTCCGAGATACGAGAGTTCTTGAACGAATCGAACGAAACGCGGTGCATCGTGTGTCGCGCTTGCAAAACGCGAGAACTAGCAAGATTTCATCGTCCGCAAGTGTAACACGGCGTATCTCGGCCATTTCTCAACGGATTCGTGCGAATCAAGTGTCATACGCGTTTTTAGCGTCTAAAACGCACGGGGAGCACGTTTTCGACGCGAAAAACTCGCGGATGTCCGAGATACGAGAGTTCTTGAACAAATCGAACGAAACGCGGTGCATCGTGTGTCGCGCTTGCAAAACGCGAGAACTAGCAAGATTTCATCGTCCGCAAGTGTAACACGGCGTATCTCGGCCATTTCTCAACGGATTCGTGCGAATCAAGTGTCATACGCGTTTTTAGCGTCTAAAACGCACGGGGAGCACGTTTTCGACGCGAAAAACTCGCGGATGTCCGAGATACGAGAGTTCTTGAACGAATCGAACGAAACGCGGTGCATCGTGTGTCGCGCTTGCAAAACGCGAGAACTAGCAAGATTTCATCGTCCGCAAGTGTAACACGGCGTATCTCGGCCATTTCTCAACGGATTCGTGCGAATCAAGTGTCATACGCGTTTTTAGCGTCTAAAACGCACGGGGAGCACGTTTTCGACGCGAAAAACTCGCGGATGTCCGAGATACGAGAGTTCTTGAACGAATCGAACGAAACGCGGTGCATCGTGTGTCGCGCTTGCAAAACGCGAGAACTAGCAAGATTTCATCGTCCGCAAGTGTAACACGGCGTATCTCGGCCATTTCTCAACGGATTCGTGCGAATCAAGTGTCATACGCGTTTTTAGCGTCTAAAACGCACGGGGAGCACGTTTTCGACGCGAAAAACTCGCGGATGTCCGAGATACGAGAGTTCTTGAACGAATCGAACGAAACGCGGTGCATCGTGTGTCGCGCTTGCAAAACGCGAGAACTAGCAAGATTTCATCGTCCGCAAGTGTAACACGGCGTATCTCGGCCATTTCTCAACGGATTCGTGCGAATCAAGTGTCATACGCGTTTTTAGCGTCTAAAACGCACGGGGAGCACGTTTTCGACGCGAAAAACTCGCGGATGTCCGAGATACGAGAGTTCTTGAACGAATCGAACGAAACGCGGTGCATCGTGTGTCGCGCTTGCAAAACGCGAGAACTAGCAAGATTTCATCGTCCGCAAGTGTAACACGGCGTATCTCGGCCATTTCTCAACGGATTCGTGCGAATCAAGTGTCATACGCGTTTTTAGCGTCTAAAACGCACGGGGAGCACGTTTTCGACGCGAAAAACTCGCGGATGTCCGAGATACGAGAGTTCTTGAACGAATCGAACGAAACGCGGTGCATCGTGTGTCGCGCTTGCAAAACGCGAGAACTAGCAAGATTTCATCGTCCGCAAGTGTAACACGGCGTATCTCGGCCATTTCTCAACGGATTCGTGCGAATCAAGTGTCATACGCGTTTTTAGCGTCTAAAACGCACGGGGAGCACGTTTTCGACGCGAAAAACTCGCGGATGTCCGAGATACGAGAGTTCTTGAACGAATCGAACGAAACGCGGTGCATCGTGTGTCGCGCTTGCAAAACGCGAGAACTAGCAAGATTTCATCGTCCGCAAGTGTAACACGGCGTATCTCGGCCATTTCTCAACGGATTCGTGCGAATCAAGTGTCATACGCGTTTTTAGCGTCTAAAACGCACGGGGAGCACGTTTTCGACGCGAAAAACTCGCGGATGTCCGAGATACGAGAGTTCTTGAACGAATCGAACGAAACGCGGTGCATCGTGTGTCGCGCTTGCAAAACGCGAGAACTAGCAAGATTTCATCGTCCGCAAGTGTAACACGGCGTATCTCGGCCATTTCTCAACGGATTCGTGCGAATCAAGTGTCATACGCGTTTTTAGCGTCTAAAACGCACGGGGAGCACGTTTTCGACGCGAAAAACTCGCGGATGTCCGAGATACGAGAGTTCTTGAACGAATCGAACGAAACGCGGTGCATCGTGTGTCGCGCTTGCAAAACGCGAGAACTAGCAAGATTTCATCGTCCGCAAGTGTAACACGGCGTATCTCGGCCATTTCTCAACGGATTCGTGCGAATCAAGTGTCATACGCGTTTTTAGCGTCTAAAACGCACGGGGAGCACGTTTTCGACGCGAAAAACTCGCGGATGTCCGAGATACGAGAGTTCTTGAACGAATCGAACGAAACGCGGTGCATCGTGTGTCGCGCTTGCAAAACGCGAGAACTAGCAAGATTTCATCGTCCGCAAGTGTAACACGGCGTATCTCGGCCATTTCTCAACGGATTCGTGCGAATCAAGTGTCATACGCGTTTTTAGCGTCTAAAACGCACGGGGAGCACGTTTTCGACGCGAAAAACTCGCGGATGTCCGAGATACGAGAGTTCTTGAACGAATCGAACGAAACGCGGTGCATCGTGTGTCGCGCTTGCAAAACGCGAGAACTAGCAAGATTTCATCGTCCGCAAGTGTAACACGGCGTATCTCGGCCATTTCTCAACGGATTCGTGCGAATCAAGTGTCATACGCGTTTTTAGCGTCTAAAACGCACGGGGAGCACGTTTTCGACGCGAAAAACTCGCGGATGTCCGAGATACGAGAGTTCTTGAACGAATCGAACGAAACGCGGTGCATCGTGTGTCGCGCTTGCAAAACGCGAGAACTAGCAAGATTTCATCGTCCGCAAGTGTAACACGGCGTATCTCGGCCATTTCTCAACGGATTCGTGCGAATCAAGTGTCATACGCGTTTTTAGCGTCTAAAACGCACGGGGAGCACGTTTTCGACGCGAAAAACTCGCGGATGTCCGAGATACGAGAGTTCTTGAACGAATCGAACGAAACGCGGTGCATCGTGTGTCGCGCTTGCAAAACGCGAGAACTAGCAAGATTTCATCGTCCGCAAGTGTAACACGGCGTATCTCGGCCATTTCTCAACGGATTCGTGCGAATCAAGTGTCATACGCGTTTTTAGCGTCTAAAACGCACGGGGAGCACGTTTTCGACGCGAAAAACTCGCGGATGTCCGAGATACGAGAGTTCTTGAACGAATCGAACGAAACGCGGTGCATCGTGTGTCGCGCTTGCAAAACGCGAGAACTAGCAAGATTTCATCGTCCGCAAGTGTAACACGGCGTATCTCGGCCATTTCTCAACGGATTCGTGCGAATCAAGTGTCATACGCGTTTTTAGCGTCTAAAACGCACGGGGAGCACGTTTTCGACGCGAAAAACTCGCGGATGTCCGAGATACGAGAGTTCTTGAACGAATCGAACGAAACGCGGTGCATCGTGTGTCGCGCTTGCAAAACGCGAGAACTAGCAAGATTTCATCGTCCGCAAGTGTAACACGGCGTATCTCGGCCATTTCTCAACGGATTCGTGCGAATCAAGTGTCATACGCGTTTTTAGCGTCTAAAACGCACGGGGAGCACGTTTTCGACGCGAAAAACTCGCGGATGTCCGAGATACGAGAGTTCTTGAACGAATCGAACGAAACGCGGTGCATCGTGTGTCGCGCTTGCAAAACGCGAGAACTAGCAAGATTTCATCGTCCGCAAGTGTAACACGGCGTATCTCGGCCATTTCTCAACGGATTCGTGCGAATCAAGTGTCATACGCGTTTTTAGCGTCTAAAACGCACGGGGAGCACGTTTTCGACGCGAAAAACTCGCGGATGTCCGAGATACGAGAGTTCTTGAACGAATCGAACGAAACGCGGTGCATCGTGTGTCGCGCTTGCAAAACGCGAGAACTAGCAAGATTTCATCGTCCGCAAGTGTAACACGGCGTATCTCGGCCATTTCTCAACGGATTCGTGCGAATCAAGTGTCATACGCGTTTTTAGCGTCTAAAACGCACGGGGAGCACGTTTTCGACGCGAAAAACTCGCGGATGTCCGAGATACGAGAGTTCTTGAACGAATCGAACGAAACGCGGTGCATCGTGTGTCGCGCTTGCAAAACGCGAGAACTAGCAAGATTTCATCGTCCGCAAGTGTAACACGGCGTATCTCGGCCATTTCTCAACGGATTCGTGCGAATCAAGTGTCATACGCGTTTTTAGCGTCTAAAACGCACGGGGAGCACGTTTTCGACGCGAAAAACTCGCGGATGTCCGAGATACGAGAGTTCTTGAACGAATCGAACGAAACGCGGTGCATCGTGTGTCGCGCTTGCAAAACGCGAGAACTAGCAAGATTTCATCGTCCGCAAGTGTAACACGGCGTATCTCGGCCATTTCTCAACGGATTCGTGCGAATCAAGTGTCATACGCGTTTTTAGCGTCTAAAACGCACGGGGAGCACGTTTTCGACGCGAAAAACTCGCGGATGTCCGAGATACGAGAGTTCTTGAACGAATCGAACGAAACGCGGTGCATCGTGTGTCGCGCTTGCAAAACGCGAGAACTAGCAAGATTTCATCGTCCGCAAGTGTAACACGGCGTATCTCGGCCATTTCTCAACGGATTCGTGCGAATCAAGTGTCATACGCGTTTTTAGCGTCTAAAACGCACGGGGAGCACGTTTTCGACGCGAAAAACTCGCGGATGTCCGAGATACGAGAGTTCTTGAACGAATCGAACGAAACGCGGTGCATCGTGTGTCGCGCTTGCAAAACGCGAGAACTAGCAAGATTTCATCGTCCGCAAGTGTAACACGGCGTATCTCGGCCATTTCTCAACGGATTCGTGCGAATCAAGTGTCATACGCGTTTTTAGCGTCTAAAACGCACGGGGAGCACGTTTTCGACGCGAAAAACTCGCGGATGTCCGAGATACGAGAGTTCTTGAACGAATCGAACGAAACGCGGTGCATCGTGTGTCGCGCTTGCAAAACGCGAGAACTAGCAAGATTTCATCGTCCGCAAGTGTAACACGGCGTATCTCGGCCATTTCTCAACGGATTCGTGCGAATCAAGTGTCATACGCGTTTTTAGCGTCTAAAACGCACGGGGAGCACGTTTTCGACGCGAAAAACTCGCGGATGTCCGAGATACGAGAGTTCTTGAACGAATCGAACGAAACGCGGTGCATCGTGTGTCGCGCTTGCAAAACGCGAGAACTAGCAAGATTTCATCGTCCGCAAGTGTAACACGGCGTATCTCGGCCATTTCTCAACGGATTCGTGCGAATCAAGTGTCATACGCGTTTTTAGCGTCTAAAACGCACGGGGAGCACGTTTTCGACGCGAAAAACTCGCGGATGTCCGAGATACGAGAGTTCTTGAACGAATCGAACGAAACGCGGTGCATCGTGTGTCGCGCTTGCAAAACGCGAGAACTAGCAAGATTTCATCGTCCGCAAGTGTAACACGGCGTATCTCGGCCATTTCTCAACGGATTCGTGCGAATCAAGTGTCATACGCGTTTTTAGCGTCTAAAACGCACGGGGAGCACGTTTTCGACGCGAAAAACTCGCGGATGTCCGAGATACGAGAGTTCTTGAACGAATCGAACGAAACGCGGTGCATCGTGTGTCGCGCTTGCAAAACGCGAGAACTAGCAAGATTTCATCGTCCGCAAGTGTAACACGGCGTATCTCGGCCATTTCTCAACGGATTCGTGCGAATCAAGTGTCATACGCGTTTTTAGCGTCTAAAACGCACGGGGAGCACGTTTTCGACGCGAAAAACTCGCGGATGTCCGAGATACGAGAGTTCTTGAACGAATCGAACGAAACGCGGTGCATCGTGTGTCGCGCTTGCAAAACGCGAGAACTAGCAAGATTTCATCGTCCGCAAGTGTAACACGGCGTATCTCGGCCATTTCTCAACGGATTCGTGCGAATCAAGTGTCATACGCGTTTTTAGCGTCTAAAACGCACGGGGAGCACGTTTTCGACGCGAAAAACTCGCGGATGTCCGAGATACGAGAGTTCTTGAACGAATCGAACGAAACGCGGTGCATCGTGTGTCGCGCTTGCAAAACGCGAGAACTAGCAAGATTTCATCGTCCGCAAGTGTAACACGGCGTATCTCGGCCATTTCTCAACGGATTCGTGCGAATCAAGTGTCATACGCGTTTTTAGCGTCTAAAACGCACGGGGAGCACGTTTTCGACGCGAAAAACTCGCGGATGTCCGAGATACGAGAGTTCTTGAACGAATCGAACGAAACGCGGTGCATCGTGTGTCGCGCTTGCAAAACGCGAGAACTAGCAAGATTTCATCGTCCGCAAGTGTAACACGGCGTATCTCGGCCATTTCTCAACGGATTCGTGCGAATCAAGTGTCATACGCGTTTTTAGCGTCTAAAACGCACGGGGAGCACGTTTTCGACGCGAAAAACTCGCGGATGTCCGAGATACGAGAGTTCTTGAACGAATCGAACGAAACGCGGTGCATCGTGTGTCGCGCTTGCAAAACGCGAGAACTAGCAAGATTTCATCGTCCGCAAGTGTAACACGGCGTATCTCGGCCATTTCTCAACGGATTCGTGCGAATCAAGTGTCATACGCGTTTTTAGCGTCTAAAACGCACGGGGAGCACGTTTTCGACGCGAAAAACTCGCGGATGTCCGAGATACGAGAGTTCTTGAACGAATCGAACGAAACGCGGTGCATCGTGTGTCGCGCTTGCAAAACGCGAGAACTAGCAAGATTTCATCGTCCGCAAGTGTAACACGGCGTATCTCGGCCATTTCTCAACGGATTCGTGCGAATCAAGTGTCATACGCGTTTTTAGCGTCTAAAACGCACGGGGAGCACGTTTTCGACGCGAAAAACTCGCGGATGTCCGAGATACGAGAGTTCTTGAACGAATCGAACGAAACGCGGTGCATCGTGTGTCGCGCTTGCAAAACGCGAGAACTAGCAAGATTTCATCGTCCGCAAGTGTAACACGGCGTATCTCGGCCATTTCTCAACGGATTCGTGCGAATCAAGTGTCATACGCGTTTTTAGCGTCTAAAACGCACGGGGAGCACGTTTTCGACGCGAAAAACTCGCGGATGTCCGAGATACGAGAGTTCTTGAACGAATCGAACGAAACGCGGTGCATCGTGTGTCGCGCTTGCAAAACGCGAGAACTAGCAAGATTTCATCGTCCGCAAGTGTAACACGGCGTATCTCGGCCATTTCTCAACGGATTCGTGCGAATCAAGTGTCATACGCGTTTTTAGCGTCTAAAACGCACGGGGAGCACGTTTTCGACGCGAAAAACTCGCGGATGTCCGAGATACGAGAGTTCTTGAACGAATCGAACGAAACGCGGTGCATCGTGTGTCGCGCTTGCAAAACGCGAGAACTAGCAAGATTTCATCGTCCGCAAGTGTAACACGGCGTATCTCGGCCATTTCTCAACGGATTCGTGCGAATCAAGTGTCATACGCGTTTTTAGCGTCTAAAACGCACGGGGAGCACGTTTTCGACGCGAAAAACTCGCGGATGTCCGAGATACGAGAGTTCTTGAACGAATCGAACGAAACGCGGTGCATCGTGTGTCGCGCTTGCAAAACGCGAGAACTAGCAAGATTTCATCGTCCGCAAGTGTAACACGGCGTATCTCGGCCATTTCTCAACGGATTCGTGCGAATCAAGTGTCATACGCGTTTTTAGCGTCTAAAACGCACGGGGAGCACGTTTTCGACGCGAAAAACTCGCGGATGTCCGAGATACGAGAGTTCTTGAACGAATCGAACGAAACGCGGTGCATCGTGTGTCGCGCTTGCAAAACGCGAGAACTAGCAAGATTTCATCGTCCGCAAGTGTAACACGGCGTATCTCGGCCATTTCTCAACGGATTCGTGCGAATCAAGTGTCATACGCGTTTTTAGCGTCTAAAACGCACGGGGAGCACGTTTTCGACGCGAAAAACTCGCGGATGTCCGAGATACGAGAGTTCTTGAACGAATCGAACGAAACGCGGTGCATCGTGTGTCGCGCTTGCAAAACGCGAGAACTAGCAAGATTTCATCGTCCGCAAGTGTAACACGGCGTATCTCGGCCATTTCTCAACGGATTCGTGCGAATCAAGTGTCATACGCGTTTTTAGCGTCTAAAACGCACGGGGAGCACGTTTTCGACGCGAAAAACTCGCGGATGTCCGAGATACGAGAGTTCTTGAACGAATCGAACGAAACGCGGTGCATCGTGTGTCGCGCTTGCAAAACGCGAGAACTAGCAAGATTTCATCGTCCGCAAGTGTAACACGGCGTATCTCGGCCATTTCTCAACGGATTCGTGCGAATCAAGTGTCATGACGCGTTTTTAGCGTCTAAAACGCACGGGGAGCACGTTTTCGACGCGAAAAACTCGCGGATGTCCGAGATACGAGAGTTCTTGAACGAATCGAACGAAACGCGGTGCATCGTGTGTCGCGCTTGCAAAACGCGAGAACTAGCAAGATTTCATCGTCCGCAAGTGTAACACGGCGTATCTCGGCCATTTCTCAACGGATTCGTGCGAATCAAGTGTCATACGCGTTTTTAGCGTCTAAAACGCACGGGGAGCACGTTTTCGACGCGAAAAACTCGCGGATGTCCGAGATACGAGAGTTCTTGAACGAATCGAACGAAACGCGGTGCATCGTGTGTCGCGCTTGCAAAACGCGAGAACTAGCAAGATTTCATCGTCCGCAAGTGTAACACGGCGTATCTCGGCCATTTCTCAACGGATTCGTGCGAATCAAGTGTCATACGCGTTTTTAGCGTCTAAAACGCACGGGGAGCACGTTTTCGACGCGAAAAACTCGCGGATGTCCGAGATACGAGAGTTCTTGAACGAATCGAACGAAACGCGGTGCATCGTGTGTCGCGCTTGCAAAACGCGAGAACTAGCAAGATTTCATCGTCCGCAAGTGTAACACGGCGTATCTCGGCCATTTCTCAACGGATTCGTGCGAATCAAGTGTCATACGCGTTTTTAGCGTCTAAAACGCACGGGGAGCACGTTTTCGACGCGAAAAACTCGCGGATGTCCGAGATACGAGAGTTCTTGAACGAATCGAACGAAACGCGGTGCATCGTGTGTCGCGCTTGCAAAACGCGAGAACTAGCAAGATTTCATCGTCCGCAAGTGTAACACGGCGTATCTCGGCCATTTCTCAACGGATTCGTGCGAATCAAGTGTCATACGCGTTTTTAGCGTCTAAAACGCACGGGGAGCACGTTTTCGACGCGAAAAACTCGCGGATGTCCGAGATACGAGAGTTCTTGAACGAATCGAACGAAACGCGGTGCATCGTGTGTCGCGCTTGCAAAACGCGAGAACTAGCAAGATTTCATCGTCCGCAAGTGTAACACGGCGTATCTCGGCCATTTCTCAACGGATTCGTGCGAATCAAGTGTCATACGCGTTTTTAGCGTCTAAAACGCACGGGGAGCACGTTTTCGACGCGAAAAACTCGCGGATGTCCGAGATACGAGAGTTCTTGAACGAATCGAACGAAACGCGGTGCATCGTGTGTCGCGCTTGCAAAACGCGAGAACTAGCAAGATTTCATCGTTCCGCAAGTGTAACACGGCGTATCTCGGCCATTTCTCAACGGATTCGTGCGAATCAAGTGTCATACGCGTTTTTAGCGTCTAAAACGCACGGGGAGCACGTTTTCGACGCGAAAAACTCGCGGATGTCCGAGATACGAGAGTTCTTGAACGAATCGAACGAAACGCGGTGCATCGTGTGTCGCGCTTGCAAAACGCGAGAACTAGCAAGATTTCATCGTCCGCAAGTGTAACACGGCGTATCTCGGCCATTTCTCAACGGATTCGTGCGAATCAAGTGTCATACGCGTTTTTAGCGTCTAAAACGCACGGGGAGCACGTTTTCGACGCGAAAAACTCGCGGATGTCCGAGATACGAGAGTTCTTGAACGAATCGAACGAAACGCGGTGCATCGTGTGTCGCGCTTGCAAAACGCGAGAACTAGCAAGATTTCATCGTCCGCAAGTGTAACACGGCGTATCTCGGCCATTTCTCAACGGATTCGTGCGAATCAAGTGTCATACGCGTTTTTAGCGTCTAAAACGCACGGGGAGCACGTTTTCGACGCGAAAAACTCGCGGATGTCCGAGATACGAGAGTTCTTGAACGAATCGAACGAAACGCGGTGCATCGTGTGTCGCGCTTGCAAAACGCGAGAACTAGCAAGATTTCATCGTCCGCAAGTGTAACACGGCGTATCTCGGCCATTTCTCAACGGATTCGTGCGAATCAAGTGTCATACGCGTTTTTAGCGTCTAAAACGCACGGGGAGCACGTTTTCGACGCGAAAAACTCGCGGATGTCCGAGATACGAGAGTTCTTGAACGAATCGAACGAAACGCGGTGCATCGTGTGTCGCGCTTGCAAAACGCGAGAACTAGCAAGATTTCATCGTCCGCAAGTGTAACACGGCGTATCTCGGCCATTTCTCAACGGATTCGTGCGAATCAAGTGTCATACGCGTTTTTAGCGTCTAAAACGCACGGGGAGCACGTTTTCGACGCGAAAAACTCGCGGATGTCCGAGATACGAGAGTTCTTGAACGAATCGAACGAAACGCGGTGCATCGTGTGTCGCGCTTGCAAAACGCGAGAACTAGCAAGATTTCATCGTCCGCAAGTGTAACACGGCGTATCTCGGCCATTTCTCAACGGATTCGTGCGAATCAAGTGTCATACGCGTTTTTAGCGTCTAAAACGCACGGGGAGCACGTTTTCGACGCGAAAAACTCGCGGATGTCCGAGATACGAGAGTTCTTGAACGAATCGAACGAAACGCGGTGCATCGTGTGTCGCGCTTGCAAAACGCGAGAACTAGCAAGATTTCATCGTCCGCAAGTGTAACACGGCGTATCTCGGCCATTTCTCAACGGATTCGTGCGAATCAAGTGTCATACGCGTTTTTAGCGTCTAAAACGCACGGGGAGCACGTTTTCGACGCGAAAAACTCGCGGATGTCCGAGATACGAGAGTTCTTGAACGAATCGAACGAAACGCGGTGCATCGTGTGTCGCGCTTGCAAAACGCGAGAACTAGCAAGATTTCATCGTCCGCAAGTGTAACACGGCGTATCTCGGCCATTTCTCAACGGATTCGTGCGAATCAAGTGTCATACGCGTTTTTAGCGTCTAAAACGCACGGGGAGCACGTTTTCGACGCGAAAAACTCGCGGATGTCCGAGATACGAGAGTTCTTGAACGAATCGAACGAAACGCGGTGCATCGTGTGTCGCGCTTGCAAAACGCGAGAACTAGCAAGATTTCATCGTCCGCAAGTGTAACACGGCGTATCTCGGCCATTTCTCAACGGATTCGTGCGAATCAAGTGTCATACGCGTTTTTAGCGTCTAAAACGCACGGGGAGCACGTTTTCGACGCGAAAAACTCGCGGATGTCCGAGATACGAGAGTTCTTGAACGAATCGAACGAAACGCGGTGCATCGTGTGTCGCGCTTGCAAAACGCGAGAACTAGCAAGATTTCATCGTCCGCAAGTGTAACACGGCGTATCTCGGCCATTTCTCAACGGATTCGTGCGAATCAAGTGTCATACGCGTTTTTAGCGTCTAAAACGCACGGGGAGCACGTTTTCGACGCGAAAAACTCGCGGATGTCCGAGATACGAGAGTTCTTGAACGAATCGAACGAAACGCGGTGCATCGTGTGTCGCGCTTGCAAAACGCGAGAACTAGCAAGATTTCATCGTCCGCAAGTGTAACACGGCGTATCTCGGCCATTTCTCAACGGATTCGTGCGAATCAAGTGTCATACGCGTTTTTAGCGTCTAAAACGCACGGGGAGCACGTTTTCGACGCGAAAAACTCGCGGATGTCCGAGATACGAGAGTTCTTGAACGAATCGAACGAAACGCGGTGCATCGTGTGTCGCGCTTGCAAAACGCGAGAACTAGCAAGATTTCATCGTCCGCAAGTGTAACACGGCGTATCTCGGCCATTTCTCAACGGATTCGTGCGAATCAAGTGTCATACGCGTTTTTAGCGTCTAAAACGCACGGGGAGCACGTTTTCGACGCGAAAAACTCGCGGATGTCCGAGATACGAGAGTTCTTGAACGAATCGAACGAAACGCGGTGCATCGTGTGTCGCGCTTGCAAAACGCGAGAACTAGCAAGATTTCATCGTCCGCAAGTGTAACACGGCGTATCTCGGCCATTTCTCAACGGATTCGTGCGAATCAAGTGTCATACGCGTTTTTAGCGTCTAAAACGCACGGGGAGCACGTTTTCGACGCGAAAAACTCGCGGATGTCCGAGATACGAGAGTTCTTGAACGAATCGAACGAAACGCGGTGCATCGTGTGTCGCGCTTGCAAAACGCGAGAACTAGCAAGATTTCATCGTCCGCAAGTGTAACACGGCGTATCTCGGCCATTTCTCAACGGATTCGTGCGAATCAAGTGTCATACGCGTTTTTAGCGTCTAAAACGCACGGGGAGCACGTTTTCGACGCGAAAAACTCGCGGATGTCCGAGATACGAGAGTTCTTGAACGAATCGAACGAAACGCGGTGCATCGTGTGTCGCGCTTGCAAAACGCGAGAACTAGCAAGATTTCATCGTCCGCAAGTGTAACACGGCGTATCTCGGCCATTTCTCAACGGATTCGTGCGAATCAAGTGTCATACGCGTTTTTAGCGTCTAAAACGCACGGGGAGCACGTTTTCGACGCGAAAAACTCGCGGATGTCCGAGATACGAGAGTTCTTGAACGAATCGAACGAAACGCGGTGCATCGTGTGTCGCGCTTGCAAAACGCGAGAACTAGCAAGATTTCATCGTCCGCAAGTGTAACACGGCGTATCTCGGCCATTTCTCAACGGATTCGTGCGAATCAAGTGTCATACGCGTTTTTAGCGTCTAAAACGCACGGGGAGCACGTTTTCGACGCGAAAAACTCGCGGATGTCCGAGATACGAGAGTTCTTGAACGAATCGAACGAAACGCGGTGCATCGTGTGTCGCGCTTGCAAAACGCGAGAACTAGCAAGATTTCATCGTCCGCAAGTGTAACACGGCGTATCTCGGCCATTTCTCAACGGATTCGTGCGAATCAAGTGTCATACGCGTTTTTAGCGTCTAAAACGCACGGGGAGCACGTTTTCGACGCGAAAAACTCGCGGATGTCCGAGATACGAGAGTTCTTGAACGAATCGAACGAAACGCGGTGCATCGTGTGTCGCGCTTGCAAAACGCGAGAACTAGCAAGATTTCATCGTCCGCAAGTGTAACACGGCGTATCTCGGCCATTTCTCAACGGATTCGTGCGAATCAAGTGTCATACGCGTTTTTAGCGTCTAAAACGCACGGGGAGCACGTTTTCGACGCGAAAAACTCGCGGATGTCCGAGATACGAGAGTTCTTGAACGAATCGAACGAAACGCGGTGCATCGTGTGTCGCGCTTGCAAAACGCGAGAACTAGCAAGATTTCATCGTCCGCAAGTGTAACACGGCGTATCTCGGCCATTTCTCAACGGATTCGTGCGAATCAAGTGTCATACGCGTTTTTAGCGTCTAAAACGCACGGGGAGCACGTTTTCGACGCGAAAAACTCGCGGATGTCCGAGATACGAGAGTTCTTGAACGAATCGAACGAAACGCGGTGCATCGTGTGTCGCGCTTGCAAAACGCGAGAACTAGCAAGATTTCATCGTCCGCAAGTGTAACACGGCGTATCTCGGCCATTTCTCAACGGATTCGTGCGAATCAAGTGTCATACGCGTTTTTAGCGTCTAAAACGCACGGGGAGCACGTTTTCGACGCGAAAAACTCGCGGATGTCCGAGATACGAGAGTTCTTGAACGAATCGAACGAAACGCGGTGCATCGTGTGTCGCGCTTGCAAAACGCGAGAACTAGCAAGATTTCATCGTCCGCAAGTGTAACACGGCGTATCTCGGCCATTTCTCAACGGATTCGTGCGAATCAAGTGTCATACGCGTTTTTAGCGTCTAAAACGCACGGGGAGCACGTTTTCGACGCGAAAAACTCGCGGATGTCCGAGATACGAGAGTTCTTGAACGAATCGAACGAAACGCGGTGCATCGTGTGTCGCGCTTGCAAAACGCGAGAACTAGCAAGATTTCATCGTCCGCAAGTGTAACACGGCGTATCTCGGCCATTTCTCAACGGATTCGTGCGAATCAAGTGTCATACGCGTTTTTAGCGTCTAAAACGCACGGGGAGCACGTTTTCGACGCGAAAAACTCGCGGATGTCCGAGATACGAGAGTTCTTGAACGAATCGAACGAAACGCGGTGCATCGTGTGTCGCGCTTGCAAAACGCGAGAACTAGCAAGATTTCATCGTCCGCAAGTGTAACACGGCGTATCTCGGCCATTTCTCAACGGATTCGTGCGAATCAAGTGTCATACGCGTTTTTAGCGTCTAAAACGCACGGGGAGCACGTTTTCGACGCGAAAAACTCGCGGATGTCCGAGATACGAGAGTTCTTGAACGAATCGAACGAAACGCGGTGCATCGTGTGTCGCGCTTGCAAAACGCGAGAACTAGCAAGATTTCATCGTCCGCAAGTGTAACACGGCGTATCTCGGCCATTTCTCAACGGATTCGTGCGAATCAAGTGTCATACGCGTTTTTAGCGTCTAAAACGCACGGGGAGCACGTTTTCGACGCGAAAAACTCGCGGATGTCCGAGATACGAGAGTTCTTGAACGAATCGAACGAAACGCGGTGCATCGTGTGTCGCGCTTGCAAAACGCGAGAACTAGCAAGATTTCATCGTCCGCAAGTGTAACACGGCGTATCTCGGCCATTTCTCAACGGATTCGTGCGAATCAAGTGTCATACGCGTTTTTAGCGTCTAAAACGCACGGGGAGCACGTTTTCGACGCGAAAAACTCGCGGATGTCCGAGATACGAGAGTTCTTGAACGAATCGAACGAAACGCGGTGCATCGTGTGTCGCGCTTGCAAAACGCGAGAACTAGCAAGATTTCATCGTCCGCAAGTGTAACACGGCGTATCTCGGCCATTTCTCAACGGATTCGTGCGAATCAAGTGTCATACGCGTTTTTAGCGTCTAAAACGCACGGGGAGCACGTTTTCGACGCGAAAAACTCGCGGATGTCCGAGATACGAGAGTTCTTGAACGAATCGAACGAAACGCGGTGCATCGTGTGTCGCGCTTGCAAAACGCGAGAACTAGCAAGATTTCATCGTCCGCAAGTGTAACACGGCGTATCTCGGCCATTTCTCAACGGATTCGTGCGAATCAAGTGTCATACGCGTTTTTAGCGTCTAAAACGCACGGGGAGCACGTTTTCGACGCGAAAAACTCGCGGATGTCCGAGATACGAGAGTTCTTGAACGAATCGAACGAAACGCGGTGCATCGTGTGTCGCGCTTGCAAAACGCGAGAACTAGCAAGATTTCATCGTCCGCAAGTGTAACACGGCGTATCTCGGCCATTTCTCAACGGATTCGTGCGAATCAAGTGTCATACGCGTTTTTAGCGTCTAAAACGCACGGGGAGCACGTTTTCGACGCGAAAAACTCGCGGATGTCCGAGATACGAGAGTTCTTGAACGAATCGAACGAAACGCGGTGCATCGTGTGTCGCGCTTGCAAAACGCGAGAACTAGCAAGATTTCATCGTCCGCAAGTGTAACACGGCGTATCTCGGCCATTTCTCAACGGATTCGTGCGAATCAAGTGTCATACGCGTTTTTAGCGTCTAAAACGCACGGGGAGCACGTTTTCGACGCGAAAAACTCGCGGATGTCCGAGATACGAGAGTTCTTGAACGAATCGAACGAAACGCGGTGCATCGTGTGTCGCGCTTGCAAAACGCGAGAACTAGCAAGATTTCATCGTCCGCAAGTGTAACACGGCGTATCTCGGCCATTTCTCAACGGATTCGTGCGAATCAAGTGTCATACGCGTTTTTAGCGTCTAAAACGCACGGGGAGCACGTTTTCGACGCGAAAAACTCGCGGATGTCCGAGATACGAGAGTTCTTGAACGAATCGAACGAAACGCGGTGCATCGTGTGTCGCGCTTGCAAAACGCGAGAACTAGCAAGATTTCATCGTCCGCAAGTGTAACACGGCGTATCTCGGCCATTTCTCAACGGATTCGTGCGAATCAAGTGTCATACGCGTTTTTAGCGTCTAAAACGCACGGGGAGCACGTTTTCGACGCGAAAAACTCGCGGATGTCCGAGATACGAGAGTTCTTGAACGAATCGAACGAAACGCGGTGCATCGTGTGTCGCGCTTGCAAAACGCGAGAACTAGCAAGATTTCATCGTCCGCAAGTGTAACACGGCGTATCTCGGCCATTTCTCAACGGATTCGTGCGAATCAAGTGTCATACGCGTTTTTAGCGTCTAAAACGCACGGGGAGCACGTTTTCGACGCGAAAAACTCGCGGATGTCCGAGATACGAGAGTTCTTGAACGAATCGAACGAAACGCGGTGCATCGTGTGTCGCGCTTGCAAAACGCGAGAACTAGCAAGATTTCATCGTCCGCAAGTGTAACACGGCGTATCTCGGCCATTTCTCAACGGATTCGTGCGAATCAAGTGTCATACGCGTTTTTAGCGTCTAAAACGCACGGGGAGCACGTTTTCGACGCGAAAAACTCGCGGATGTCCGAGATACGAGAGTTCTTGAACGAATCGAACGAAACGCGGTGCATCGTGTGTCGCGCTTGCAAAACGCGAGAACTAGCAAGATTTCATCGTCCGCAAGTGTAACACGGCGTATCTCGGCCATTTCTCAACGGATTCGTGCGAATCAAGTGTCATACGCGTTTTTAGCGTCTAAAACGCACGGGGAGCACGTTTTCGACGCGAAAAACTCGCGGATGTCCGAGATACGAGAGTTCTTGAACGAATCGAACGAAACGCGGTGCATCGTGTGTCGCGCTTGCAAAACGCGAGAACTAGCAAGATTTCATCGTCCGCAAGTGTAACACGGCGTATCTCGGCCATTTCTCAACGGATTCGTGCGAATCAAGTGTCATACGCGTTTTTAGCGTCTAAAACGCACGGGGAGCACGTTTTCGACGCGAAAAACTCGCGGATGTCCGAGATACGAGAGTTCTTGAACGAATCGAACGAAACGCGGTGCATCGTGTGTCGCGCTTGCAAAACGCGAGAACTAGCAAGATTTCATCGTCCGCAAGTGTAACACGGCGTATCTCGGCCATTCTCTCAACGGATTCGTGCGAATCAAGTGTCATACGCGTTTTTAGCGTCTAAAACGCACGGGGAGCACGTTTTCGACGCGAAAAACTCGCGGATGTCCGAGATACGAGAGTTCTTGAACGAATCGAACGAAACGCGGTGCATCGTGTGTCGCGCTTGCAAAACGCGAGAACTAGCAAGATTTCATCGTCCGCAAGTGTAACACGGCGTATCTCGGCCATTTCTCAACGGATTCGTGCGAATCAAGTGTCATACGCGTTTTTAGCGTCTAAAACGCACGGGGAGCACGTTTTCGACGCGAAAAACTCGCGGATGTCCGAGATACGAGAGTTCTTGAACGAATCGAACGAAACGCGGTGCATCGTGTGTCGCGCTTGCAAAACGCGAGAACTAGCAAGATTTCATCGTCCGCAAGTGTAACACGGCGTATCTCGGCCATTTTCAACGGATTCGTGCGAATCAAGTGTCATACGCGTTTTTAGCGTCTAAAACGCACGGGGAGCACGTTTTCGACGCGAAAAACTCGCGGATGTCCGAGATACGAGAGTTCTTGAACGAATCGAACGAAACGCGGTGCATCGTGTGTCGCGCTTGCAAAACGCGAGAACTAGCAAGATTTCATCGTCCGCAAGTGTAACACGGCGTATCTCGGCCATTTCTCAACGGATTCGTGCGAATCAAGTGTCATACGCGTTTTTAGCGTCTAAAACGCACGGGGAGCACGTTTTCGACGCGAAAAACTCGCGGATGTCCGAGATACGAGAGTTCTTGAACGAATCGAACGAAACGCGGTGCATCGTGTGTCGCGCTTGCAAAACGCGAGAACTAGCAAGATTTCATCGTCCGCAAGTGTAACACGGCGTATCTCGGCCATTTCTCAACGGATTCGTGCGAATCAAGTGTCATACGCGTTTTTAGCGTCTAAAACGCACGGGGAGCACGTTTTCGACGCGAAAAACTCGCGGATGTCCGAGATACGAGAGTTCTTGAACGAATCGAACGAAACGCGGTGCATCGTGTGTCGCGCTTGCAAAACGCGAGAACTAGCAAGATTTCATCGTCCGCAAGTGTAACACGGCGTATCTCGGCCATTTCTCAACGGATTCGTGCGAATCAAGTGTCATACGCGTTTTTAGCGTCTAAAACGCACGGGGAGCACGTTTTCGACGCGAAAAACTCGCGGATGTCCGAGATACGAGAGTTCTTGAACGAATCGAACGAAACGCGGTGCATCGTGTGTCGCGCTTGCAAAACGCGAGAACTAGCAAGATTTCATCGTCCGCAAGTGTAACACGGCGTATCTCGGCCATTTCTCAACGGATTCGTGCGAATCAAGTGTCATACGCGTTTTTAGCGTCTAAAACGCACGGGGAGCACGTTTTCGACGCGAAAAACTCGCGGATGTCCGAGATACGAGAGTTCTTGAACGAATCGAACGAAACGCGGTGCATCGTGTGTCGCGCTTGCAAAACGCGAGAACTAGCAAGATTTCATCGTCCGCAAGTGTAACACGGCGTATCTCGGCCATTTCTCAACGGATTCGTGCGAATCAAGTGTCATACGCGTTTTTAGCGTCTAAAACGCACGGGGAGCACGTTTTCGACGCGAAAAACTCGCGGATGTCCGAGATACGAGAGTTCTTGAACGAATCGAACGAAACGCGGTGCATCGTGTGTCGCGCTTGCAAAACGCGAGAACTAGCAAGATTTCATCGTCCGCAAGTGTAACACGGCGTATCTCGGCCATTTCTCAACGGATTCGTGCGAATCAAGTGTCATACGCGTTTTTAGCGTCTAAAACGCACGGGGAGCACGTTTTCGACGCGAAAAACTCGCGGATGTCCGAGATACGAGAGTTCTTGAACGAATCGAACGAAACTCGGTGCATCGTGTGTCGCGCTTGCAAAACGCGAGAACTAGCAAGATTTCATCGTCCGCAAGTGTAACACGGCGTATCTCGGCCATTTCTCAACGGATTCGTGCGAATCAAGTGTCATACGCGTTTTTAGCGTCTAAAACGCACGGGGAGCACGTTTTCGACGCGAAAAACTCGCGGATGTCCGAGATACGAGAGTTCTTGAACGAATCGAACGAAACGCGGTGCATCGTGTGTCGCGCTTGCAAAACGCGAGAACTAGCAAGATTTCATCGTCCGCAAGTGTAACACGGCGTATCTCGGCCATTTCTCAACGGATTCGTGCGAATCAAGTGTCATACGCGTTTTTAGCGTCTAAAACGCACGGGGAGCACGTTTTCGACGCGAAAAACTCGCGGATGTCCGAGATACGAGAGTTCTTGAACGAATCGAACGAAACGCGGTGCATCGTGTGTCGCGCTTGCAAAACGCGAGAACTAGCAAGATTTCATCGTCCGCAAGTGTAACACGGCGTATCTCGGCCATTTCTCAACGGATTCGTGCGATTCAAGTGTCATACGCGTTTTTAGCGTCTAAAACGCACGGGGAGCACGTTTTCGACGCGAAAAACTCGCGGATGTCCGAGATACGAGAGTTCTTGAACGAATCGAACGAAACGCGGTGCATCGTGTGTCGCGCTTGCAAAACGCGAGAACTAGCAAGATTTCATCGTCCGCAAGTGTAACACGGCGTATCTCGGCCATTTCTCAACGGATTCGTGCGAATCAAGTGTCATACGCGTTTTTAGCGTCTAAAACGCACGGGGAGCACGTTTTCGACGCGAAAAACTCGCGGATGTCCGAGATACGAGAGTTCTTGAACGAATCGAACGAAACGCGGTGCATCGTGTGTCGCGCTTGCAAAACGCGAGAACTAGCAAGATTTCATCGTCCGCAAGTGTAACACGGCGTATCTCGGCCATTTCTCAACGGATTCGTGCGAATCAAGTGTCATACGCGTTTTTAGCGTCTAAAACGCACGGGGAGCACGTTTTCGACGCGAAAAACTCGCGGATGTCCGAGATACGAGAGTTCTTGAACAAATCGAACGAAACGCGGTGCATCGTGTGTCGCGCTTGCAAAACGCGAGAACTAGCAAGATTTCATCGTCCGCAAGTGTAACACGGCGTATCTCGGCCATTTCTCAACGGATTCGTGCGAATCAAGTGTCATACGCGTTTTTAGCGTCTAAAACGCACGGGGAGCACGTTTTCGACGCGAAAAACTCGCGGATGTCCGAGATACGAGAGTTCTTGAACGAATCGAACGAAACGCGGTGCATCGTGTGTCGCGCTTGCAAAACGCGAGAACTAGCAAGATTTCATCGTCCGCAAGTGTAACACGGCGTATCTCGGCCATTTCTCAACGGATTCGTGCGAATCAAGTGTCATACGCGTTTTTAGCGTCTAAAACGCACGGGGAGCACGTTTTCGACGCGAAAAACTCGCGGATGTCCGAGATACGAGAGTTCTTGAACGAATCGAACGAAACGCGGTGCATCGTGTGTCGCGCTTGCAAAACGCGAGAACTAGCAAGATTTCATCGTCCGCAAGTGTAACACGGCGTATCTCGGCCATTTCTCAACGGATTCGTGCGAATCAAGTGTCATACGCGTTTTTAGCGTCTAAAACGCACGGGGAGCACGTTTTCGACGCGAAAAACTCGCGGATGTCCGAGATACGAGAGTTCTTGAACGAATCGAACGAAACTCGGTGCATCGTGTGTCGCGCTTGCAAAACGCGAGAACTAGCAAGATTTCATCGTCCGCAAGTGTAACACGGCGTATCTCGGCCATTTCTCAACGGATTCGTGCGAATCAAGTGTCATACGCGTTTTTAGCGTCTAAAACGCACGGGGAGCACGTTTTCGACGCGAAAAACTCGCGGATGTCCGAGATACGAGAGTTCTTGAACGAATCGAACGAAACGCGGTGCATCGTGTGTCGCGCTTGCAAAACGCGAGAACTAGCAAGATTTCATCGTCCGCAAGTGTAACACGGCGTATCTCGGCCATTTCTCAACGGATTCGTGCGAATCAAGTGTCATACGCGTTTTTAGCGTCTAAAACGCACGGGGAGCACGTTTTCGACGCGAAAAACTCGCGGATGTCCGAGATACGAGAGTTCTTGAACGAATCGAACGAAACGCGGTGCATCGTGTGTCGCGCTTGCAAAACGCGAGAACTAGCAAGATTTCATCGTCCGCAAGTGTAACACGGCGTATCTCGGCCATTTCTCAACGGATTCGTGCGAATCAAGTGTCATACGCGTTTTTAGCGTCTAAAACGCACGGGGAGCACGTTTTCGACGCGAAAAACTCGCGGATGTCCGAGATACGAGAGTTCTTGAACGAATCGAACGAAACGCGGTGCATCGTGTGTCGCGCTTGCAAAACGCGAGAACTAGCAAGATTTCATCGTCCGCAAGTGTAACACGGCGTATCTCGGCCATTTCTCAACGGATTCGTGCGAATCAAGTGTCATACGCGTTTTTAGCGTCTAAAACGCACGGGGAGCACGTTTTTGACGCGAAAAACTCGCGGATGTCCGAGATACGAGAGTTCTTGAACGAATCGAACGAAACGCGGTGCATCGTGTGTCGCGCTTGCAAAACGCGTGAACTAGCAAGATTTCATCGTCCGCAAGTGTAACACAGCGTATCTCGGCCATTTCTCAACGGATTCGTGCGAATCAAGTGTCATACGCGTTTTTAGCGTCTAAAACGCACGGGGAGCACGTTTTCGACGCGAAAACTCGCGGATGTCCGAGATACGAGAGTTCCTGAACGAATCGAACGAAACGCGGTGCATCGTGTGTCGCGCTTGCAAAACGCGAGAACTAGCAAGATTTCATCGTCCGCAAGTGTAACACGGCGTATCTCGGCCATTTCTCAACGGATTCGTGCGAATCAAGTGTCATACGCGTTTTTAGCGTCTAAAACGCACGGGGAGCACGTTTTCGACGCGAAAAACTCGCGGATGTCCGAGATACGAGAGTTCTTGTACGAATCGAACGAAACGCGGTGCATCGTGTGTCGCGCTTGCAAAACGCGAGAACTAGCAAGATTTCATCGTCCGCAAGTGTAACACGGCGTATCTCGGCCATTTCTCAACGGATTCGTGCGAATCAAGTGTCATACGCGTTTTTAGCGTCTAAAACGCACGGGGAGCACGTTTTCGACGCGAAAAACTCGCGGATGTCCGAGATACGAGAGTTCTTGAACGAATCGAACGAAACGCGGTGCATCGTGTGTCGCGCTTGCAAAACGCGTGAACTAGCAAGATTTCATCGTCCGCAAGTGTAACACGGCGTATCTCGGCCATTTCTCAACGGATTCGTGCGAATCAAGTGTCATACGCGTTTTTAGCGTCTAAAACGCACGGGGAGCACGTTTTCGACGCGAAAAACTCGCGGATGTCCGAGATACGAGAGTTCTTGAACGAATCGAACGAAACGCGGTGCATCGTGTGTCGCGCTTGCAAAACGCGAGAACTAGCAAGATTTCATCGTCCGCAAGTGTAACACGGCGTATCTCGGCCATTTCTCAACGGATTCGTGCGAATCAAGTGTCATACGCGTTTTTAGCGTCTAAAACGCACGGGGAGCACGTTTTCGACGCGAAAAACTCGCGGATGTCCGAGATACGAGAGTTCTTGAACGAATCGAACGAAACGCGGTGCATCGTGTGTCGCGCTTGCAAAACGCGAGAACTAGCAAGATTTCATCGTCCGCAAGTGTAACACGGCGTATCTCGGCCATTTCTCAACGGATTCGTGCGAATCAAGTGTCATACGCGTTTTTAGCGTCTAAAACGTACGGGGAGCACGTTTTCGACGCGAAAAACTCGCGGATGTCCGAGATTCGAGAGTTCTTGAACGAATCGAACGAAACGCGGTGCATCGTGTGTCGCGCTTGCAAAACGCGAGAACTAGCAAGATTTCATCGTCCGCAAGTGTAACACGGCGTATCTCGGCCATTTCTCAAGGGATTCGTGCGAATCAAGTGTCATACGCGTTTTTAGCGTCTAAAACGCACGGGGAGCACGTTTTCGACGCGAAAAACTCGCGGATGTCCGAGATACGAGAGTTCTTGAACGAATCGAACGAAACGCGGTGCATCGTGTGTCGCGCTTGCAAAACGCGAGAACTAGCAAGATTTCATCGTCCGCAAGTGTAACACGGCGTATCTCGGCCATTTCTCAACGGATTCGTGCGAATCAAGTGTCATACGCGTTTTTAGCGTCTAAAACGCACGGGGAGCACGTTTTCGACGCGAAAAACTCGCGGATGTCCGAGATACGAGAGTTCTTGAACGAATCGAACGAAACGCGGTGCATCGTGTGTCGCGCTTGCAAAAGGCGAGAACTAGCAAGATTTCATCGTCCGCAAGTGTAACACGGCGTATCTCGGCCATTTCTCAACGGATTCGTGCGAATCAAGTGTCATACGCGTTTTTAGCGTCTAAAACGCACGGGGAGCACGTTTTCGACGCGAAAAACTCGCGGATGTCCGAGATACGAGAGTTCTTGAACGAATCGAACGAAACGCGGTGCATCGTGTGTCGCGCTTGCAAAACGCGAGAACTAGCAAGATTTCATCGTCCGCAAGTGTAACACGGCGTATCTCGGCCATTTCTCAACGGATTCGTGCGAATCAAGTGTCATACGCGTTTTTAGCGTCTAAAACGCACGGGGAGCACGTTTTCGACGCGAAAAACTCGCGGATGTCCGAGATACGAGAGTTCTTGAACGAATGGAACGAAACGCGGTGCATCGTGTGTCGCGCTTGCAAAACGCGAGAACTAGCAAGATTTCATCGTCCGCAAGTGTAACACGGCGTATCTCGGCCATTTCTCATCGGATTCGTGCGAATCAAGTGTCATACGCGTTTTTAGCGTCTAAAACGCACGGGGAGCACGTTTTCGACGCGAAAAACTCGCGGATGTCCAAGATACGAGAGTTCTTGAACGAATCGAACGAAACGCGGTGCATCGTGTGTCGCGCTTGCAAAACGCGTGAACTAGCAATATTTCATCGTCCGCAAGTGTAACACGGCGTATCTCGGCCATTTCTCAACGGATTCGTGCGAATCAAGTGTCATACGCGTTTTTAGCGTCTAAAACGCACGGGGAGCACGTTTTCGACGCGAAAAACTCGCGGATGTCCGAGATACGAGAGTTCTTGAACGAATCGAACGAAACGCGGTGCATCGTGTGTCGCGCTTGCAAAACGCGAGAACTAGCAAGATTTCATCGTCCGCAAGTGTAACACGGCGTATCTCGGGCATTTCTCAACGGATTCGTGCGAATCAAGTGTCATACGCGTTTTTAGCGTCTAAAACGCACGGGGAGCACGTTTTCGACGCGAAAAACTCGCGGATGTCCGAGATACGAGAGTTCTTGAACGAATCGAACGAAACGCGGTGCATCGTGTGTCGCGCTTGCAAAACGCGAGAACTAGCAAGATTTCATCGTCCGCAAGTGTAACACGGCGTATCTCGGCCATTTCTCAACGGATTCGTGCGAATCAAGTGTCATACGCGTTTTTAGCGTCTAAAACGCACGGGGAGCACGTTTTCGACGCGAAAAACTCGCGGATGTCCGAGATACGAGAGTCCTTGAACGAATCGAACGAAACGCGGTGCATCGTGTGTCGCGCTTGCAAAACGCGAGAACTAGCAAGATTTCATCGTCCGCAAGTGTAACACGGCGTATCTCGGCCATTTCTCAACGGATTCGTGCGAATCAAGTGTCATACGCGTTTTTAGCGTCTAAAACGCACGGGGAGCACGTTTTCGACGCGAAAAACTCGCGGATGTCCGAGATACGAGAGTTCTTGAACGAATCGAACGAAACGCGGTGCATCGTGTGTCGCGCTTGCAAAACGCGAGAACTAGCAAGATTTCATCGTCCGCAAGTGTAACACGGCGTATCTCGGCCATTTCTCAACGGATTCGTGCGAATCAAGTGTCATACGCGTTTTTAGCGTCTAAAACGCACGGGGAGCACGTTTTCGACGCGAAAAACTCGCGGATGTCCGAGATACGAGAGTTCTTGAACGAATCGAACGAAACGCGGTGCATCGTGTGTCGCGCTTGCAAAACGCGAGAACTAGCAAGATTTCATCGTCCGCAAGTGTAACACGGCGTATCTCGGCCATTTCTCAACGGATTCGTGCGAATCAAGTGTCATACGCGTTTTTAGCGTCTAAAACGCACGGGGAGCACGTTTTCGACGCGAAAAACTCGCGGATGTCCGAGATACGAGAGTTCTTGAACGAATCGAACGAAACGCGGTGCATCGTGTGTCGCGCTTGCAAAACGCGAGAACTAGCAAGATTTCATCGTCCGCAAGTGTAACACGGCGTATCTCGGCCATTTCTCAACGGATTCGTGCGAATCAAGTGTCATACGCGTTTTTAGCGTCTAAAACGCACGGGGAGCACGTTTTCGACGCGAAAAACTCGCGGATGTCCGAGATACGAGAGTTCTTGAACGAATCGAACGAAACGCGGTGCATCGTGTGTCGCGCTTGCAAAACGCGAGAACTAGCAAGATTTCATCGTCCGCAAGTGTAACACGGCGTATCTCGGCCATTTCTCAACGGATTCGTGCGAATCAAGTGTCATACGCGTTTTTAGCGTCTAAAACGCACGGGGAGCACGTTTTCGACGCGAAAAACTCGCGGATGTCCGAGATACGAGAGTTCTTGAACGAATCGAACGAAACGCGGTGCATCGTGTGTCGCGCTTGCAAAACGCGAGAACTAGCAAGATTTCATCGTCCGCAAGTGTAACACGGCGTATCTCGGCCATTTCTCAACGGATTCGTGCGAATCAAGTGTCATACGCGTTTTTAGCGTCTAAAACGCACGGGGAGCACGTTTTCGACGCGAAAAACTCGCGGATGTCCGAGATACGAGAGTTCTTGAACGAATCGAACGAAACGCGGTGCATCGTGTGTCGCGCTTGCAAAACGCGAGAACTAGCAAGATTTCATCGTCCGCAAGTGTAACACGGCGTATCTCGGCCATTTCTCAACGGATTCGTGCGAATCAAGTGTCATACGCGTTTTTAGCGTCTAAAACGCACGGGGAGCACGTTTTCGACGCGAAAAACTCGCGGATGTCCGAGATACGAGAGTTCTTGAACGAATCGAACGAAACGCGGTGCATCGTGTGTCGCGCTTGCAAAACGCGAGAACTAGCAAGATTTCATCGTCCGCAAGTGTAACACGGCGTATCTCGGCCATTTCTCAACGGATTCGTGCGAATCAAGTGTCATACGCGTTTTTAGCGTCTAAAACGCACGGGGAGCACGTTTTCGACGCGAAAAACTCGCGGATGTCCGAGATACGAGAGTTCTTGAACGAATCGAACGAAACGCGGTGCATCGTGTGTCGCGCTTGCAAAACGCGTGAACTAGCAAGATTTCATCGTCCGCAAGTGTAACACGGCGTATCTCGGCCATTTCTCAACGGATTCGTGCGAATCAAGTGTCATACGCGTTTTTAGCGTCTAAAACGCACGGGGAGCACGTTTTCGACGCGAAAAACTCGCGGATGTCCGAGATACGAGAGTTCTTGAACGAATCGAACGAAACGCGGTGCATCGTGTGTCGCGCTTGCAAAACGCGAGAACTAGCAAGATTTCATCGTCCGCAAGTGTAACACGGCGTATCTCGGCCATTTCTCAACGGATTCGTGCGAATCAAGTGTCATACGCGTTTTTAGCGTCTAAAACGCACGGGGAGCACGTTTTCGACGCGAAAAACTCGCGGATGTCCGAGATACGAGAGTTCTTGAACGAATCGAACGAAACGCGGTGCATCGTGTGTCGCGCTTGCAAAACGCGAGAACTAGCAAGATTTCATCGTCCGCAAGTGTAACACGGCGTATCTCGGCCATTTCTCAACGGATTCGTGCGAATCAAGTGTCATACGCGTTTTTAGCGTCTAAAACGCACGGGGAGCACGTTTTCGACGCGAAAAACTCGCGGATGTCCGAGATACGAGAGTTCTTGAACGAATCGAACGAAACGCGGTGCATCGTGTGTCGCGCTTGCAAAACGCGAGAACTAGCAAGATTTCATCGTCCGCAAGTGTAACACGGCGTATCTCGGCCATTTCTCAACGGATTCGTGCGAATCAAGTGTCATACGCGTTTTTAGCGTCTAAAACGCACGGGGAGCACGTTTTCGACGCGAAAAACTCGCGGATGTCCGAGATACGAGAGTTCTTGAACGAATCGAACGAAACGCGGTGCATCGTGTGTCGCGCTTGCAAAACGCGAGAACTAGCAAGATTTCATCGTCCGCAAGTGTAACACGGCGTATCTCGGCCATTTCTCAACGGATTCGTGCGAATCAAGTGTCATACGCGTTTTTAGCGTCTAAAACGCACGGGGAGCACGTTTTCGACGCGAAAAACTCGCGGATGTCCGAGATACGAGAGTTCTTGAACGAATCGAACGAAACGCGGTGCATCGTGTGTCGCGCTTGCAAAACGCGAGAACTAGCAAGATTTCATCGTCCGCAAGTGTAACACGGCGTATCTCGGCCATTTCTCAACGGATTCGTGCGAATCAAGTGTCATACGCGTTTTTAGCGTCTAAAACGCACGGGGAGCACGTTTTCGACGCGAAAAACTCGCGGATGTCCGAGATACGAGAGTTCTTGAACGAATCGAACGAAACGCGGTGCATCGTGTGTCGCGCTTGCAAAACGCGAGAACTAGCAAGATTTCATCGTCCGCAAGTGTAACACGGCGTATCTCGGCCATTTCTCAACGGATTCGTGCGAATCAAGTGTCATACGCGTTTTTAGCGTCTAAAACGCACGGGGAGCACGTTTTCGACGCGAAAAACTCGCGGATGTCCGAGATACGAGAGTTCTTGAACGAATCGAACGAAACGCGGTGCATCGTGTGTCGCGCTTGCAAAACGCGAGAACTAGCAAGATTTCATCGTCCGCAAGTGTAACACGGCGTATCTCGGCCATTTCTCAACGGATTCGTGCGAATCAAGTGTCATACGCGTTTTTAGCGTCTAAAACGCACGGGGAGCACGTTTTCGACGCGAAAAACTCGCGGATGTCCGAGATACGAGAGTTCTTGAACGAATCGAACGAAACGCGGTGCATCGTGTGTCGCGCTTGCAAAACGCGAGAACTAGCAAGATTTCATCGTCCGCAAGTGTAACACGGCGTATCTCGGCCATTTCTCAACGGATTCGTGCGAATCAAGTGTCATACGCGTTTTTAGCGTCTAAAACGCACGGGGAGCACGTTTTCGACGCGAAAAACTCGCGGATGTCCGAGATACGAGAGTTCTTGAACGAATCGAACGAAACGCGGTGCATCGTGTGTCGCGCTTGCAAAACGCGAGAACTAGCAAGATTTCATCGTCCGCAAGTGTAACACGGCGTATCTCGGCCATTTCTCAACGGATTCGTGCGAATCAAGTGTCATACGCGTTTTTAGCGTCTAAAACGCACGGGGAGCACGTTTTCGACGCGAAAAACTCGCGGATGTCCGAGATACGAGAGTTCTTGAACGAATCGAACGAAACGCGGTGCATCGTGTGTCGCGCTTGCAAAACGCGAGAACTAGCAAGATTTCATCGTCCGCAAGTGTAACACGGCGTATCTCGGCCATTTCTCAACGGATTCGTGCGAATCAAGTGTCATACGCGTTTTTAGCGTCTAAAACGCACGGGGAGCACGTTTTCGACGCGAAAAACTCGCGGATGTCCGAGATACGAGAGTTCTTGAACGAATCGAACGAAACGCGGTGCATCGTGTGTCGCGCTTGCAAAACGCGAGAACTAGCAAGATTTCATCGTCCGCAAGTGTAACACGGCGTATCTCGGCCATTTCTCAACGGATTCGTGCGAATCAAGTGTCATACGCGTTTTTAGCGTCTAAAACGCACGGGGAGCACGTTTTCGACGCGAAAAACTCGCGGATGTCCGAGATACGAGAGTTCTTGAACGAATCGAACGAAACGCGGTGCATCGTGTGTCGCGCTTGCAAAACGCGAGAACTAGCAAGATTTCATCGTCCGCAAGTGTAACACGGCGTATCTCGGCCATTTCTCAACGGATTCGTGCGAATCAAGTGTCATACGCGTTTTTAGCGTCTAAAACGCACGGGGAGCACGTTTTCGACGCGAAAAACTCGCGGATGTCCGAGATACGAGAGTTCTTGAACGAATCGAACGAAACGCGGTGCATCGTGTGTCGCGCTTGCAAAACGCGAGAACTAGCAAGATTTCATCGTCCGCAAGTGTAACACGGCGTATCTCGGCCATTTCTCAACGGATTCGTGCGAATCAAGTGTCATACGCGTTTTTAGCGTCTAAAACGCACGGGGAGCACGTTTTCGACGCGAAAAACTCGCGGATGTCCGAGATACGAGAGTTCTTGAACGAATCGAACGAAACGCGGTGCATCGTGTGTCGCGCTTGCAAAACGCGAGAACTAGCAAGATTTCATCGTCCGCAAGTGTAACACGGCGTATCTCGGCCATTTCTCAACGGATTCGTGCGAATCAAGTGTCATACGCGTTTTTAGCGTCTAAAACGCACGGGGAGCACGTTTTCGACGCGAAAAACTCGCGGATGTCCGAGATACGAGAGTTCTTGAACGAATCGAACGAAACGCGGTGCATCGTGTGTCGCGCTTGCAAAACGCGAGAACTAGCAAGATTTCATCGTCCGCAAGTGTAACACGGCGTATCTCGGCCATTTCTCAACGGATTCGTGCGAATCAAGTGTCATACGCGTTTTTAGCGTCTAAAACGCACGGGGAGCACGTTTACGACGCGAAAAACTCGCGGATGTCCGAGATACGAGAGTTCTTGAACGAATCGAACGAAACGCGGTGCATCGTGTGTCGCGCTTGCAAAACGCGAGAACTAGCAAGATTTCATCGTCCGCAAGTGTAACACGGCGTATCTCGGCCATTTCTCAACGGATTCGTGCGAATCAAGTGTCATACGCGTTTTTAGCGTCTAAAACGCACGGGGAGCACGTTTTCGACGCGAAAAACTCGCGGATGTCCGAGATACGAGAGTTCTTGAACGAATCGAACGAAACGCGGTGCATCGTGTGTCGCGCTTGCAAAACGCGAGAACTAGCAAGATTTCATCGTCCGCAAGTGTAACACGGCGTATCTCGGCCATTTCTCAACGGATTCGTGCGAATCAAGTGTCATACGCGTTTTTAGCGTCTAAAACGCACGGGGAGCACGTTTTCGACGCGAAAAACTCGCGGATGTCCGAGATACGAGAGTTCTTGAACGAATCGAACGAAACGCGGTGCATCGTGTGTCGCGCTTGCAAAACGCGAGAACTAGCAAGATTTCATCGTCCGCAAGTGTAACACGGCGTATCTCGGCCATTTCTCAACGGATTCGTGCGAATCAAGTGTCATACGCGTTTTTAGCGTCTAAAACGCACGGGGAGCACGTTTTCGACGCGAAAAACTCGCGGATGTCCGAGATACGAGAGTTCTTGAACGAATCGAACGAAACGCGGTGCATCGTGTGTCGCGCTTGCAAAACGCGAGAACTAGCAAGATTTCATCGTCCGCAAGTGTAACACGGCGTATCTCGGCCATTTCTCAACGGATTCGTGCGAATCAAGTGTCATACGCGTTTTTAGCGTCTAAAACGCACGGGGAGCACGTTTTCGACGCGAAAAACTCGCGGATGTCCGAGATACGAGAGTTCTTGAACGAATCGAACGAAACGCGGTGCATCGTGTGTCGCGCTTGCAAAACGCGAGAACTAGCAAGATTTCATCGTCCGCAAGTGTAACACGGCGTATCTCGGCCATTTCTCAACGGATTCGTGCGAATCAAGTGTCATACGCGTTTTTAGCGTCTAAAACGCACGGGGAGCACGTTTTCGACGCGAAAAACTCGCGGATGTCCGAGATACGAGAGTTCTTGAACGAATCGAACGAAACGCGGTGCATCGTGTGTCGCGCTTGCAAAACGCGAGAACTAGCAAGATTTCATCGTCCGCAAGTGTAACACGGCGTATCTCGGCCATTTCTCAACGGATTCGTGCGAATCAAGTGTCATACGCGTTTTTAGCGTCTAAAACGCACGGGGAGCACGTTTTCGACGCGAAAAACTCGCGGATGTCCGAGATACGAGAGTTCTTGAACGAATCGAACGAAACGCGGTGCATCGTGTGTCGCGCTTGCAAAACGCGAGAACTAGCAAGATTTCATCGTCCGCAAGTGTAACACGGCGTATCTCGGCCATTTCTCAACGGATTCGTGCGAATCAAGTGTCATACGCGTTTTTAGCGTCTAAAACGCACGGGGAGCACGTTTTCGACGCGAAAAACTCGCGGATGTCCGAGATACGAGAGTTCTTGAACGAATCGAACGAAACGCGGTGCATCGTGTGTCGCGCTTGCAAAACGCGAGAACTAGCAAGATTTCATCGTCCGCAAGTGTAACACGGCGTATCTCGGCCATTTCTCAACGGATTCGTGCGAATCAAGTGTCATACGCGTTTTTAGCGTCTAAAACGCACGGGGAGCACGTTTTCGACGCGAAAAACTCGCGGATGTCCGAGATACGAGAGTTCTTGAACGAATCGAACGAAACGCGGTGCATCGTGTGTCGCGCTTGCAAAACGCGAGAACTAGCAAGATTTCATCGTCCGCAAGTGTAACACGGCGTATCTCGGCCATTTCTCAACGGATTCGTGCGAATCAAGTGTCATACGCGTTTTTAGCGTCTAAAACGCACGGGGAGCACGTTTTCGACGCGAAAAACTCGCGGATGTCCGAGATACGAGAGTTCTTGAACGAATCGAACGAAACGCGGTGCATCGTGTGTCGCGCTTGCAAAACGCGAGAACTAGCAAGATTTCATCGTCCGCAAGTGTAACACGGCGTATCTCGGCCATTTCTCAACGGATTCGTGCGAATCAAGTGTCATACGCGTTTTTAGCGTCTAAAACGCACGGGGAGCACGTTTTCGACGCGAAAAACTCGCGGATGTCCGAGATACGAGAGTTCTTGAACGAATCGAACGAAACGCGGTGCATCGTGTGTCGCGCTTGCAAAACGCGAGAACTAGCAAGATTTCATCGTCCGCAAGTGTAACACGGCGTATCTCGGCCATTTCTCAACGGATTCGTGCGAATCAAGTGTCATACGCGTTTTTAGCGTCTAAAACGCACGGGGAGCACGTTTTCGACGCGAAAAACTCGCGGATGTCCGAGATACGAGAGTTCTTGAACGAATCGAACGAAACGCGGTGCATCGTGTGTCGCGCTTGCAAAACGCGAGAACTAGCAAGATTTCATCGTCCGCAAGTGTAACACGGCGTATCTCGGCCATTTCTCAACGGATTCGTGCGAATCAAGTGTCATACGCGTTTTTAGCGTCTAAAACGCACGGGGAGCACGTTTTCGACGCGAAAAACTCGCGGATGTCCGAGATACGAGAGTTCTTGAACGAATCGAACGAAACGCGGTGCATCGTGTGTCGCGCTTGCAAAACGCGAGAACTAGCAAGATTTCATCGTCCGCAAGTGTAACACGGCGTATCTCGGCCATTTCTCAACGGATTCGTGCGAATCAAGTGTCATACGCGTTTTTAGCGTCTAAAACGCACGGGGAGCACGTTTTCGACGCGAAAAACTCGCGGATGTCCGAGATACGAGAGTTCTTGAACGAATCGAACGAAACGCGGTGCATCGTGTGTCGCGCTTGCAAAACGCGAGAACTAGCAAGATTTCATCGTCCGCAAGTGTAACACGGCGTATCTCGGCCATTTCTCAACGGATTCGTGCGAATCAAGTGTCATACGCGTTTTTAGCGTCTAAAACGCACGGGGAGCACGTTTTCGACGCGAAAAACTCGCGGATGTCCGAGATACGAGAGTTCTTGAACGAATCGAACGAAACGCGGTGCATCGTGTGTCGCGCTTGCAAAACGCGAGAACTAGCAAGATTTCATCGTCCGCAAGTGTAACACGGCGTATCTCGGCCATTTCTCAACGGATTCGTGCGAATCAAGTGTCATACGCGTTTTTAGCGTCTAAAACGCACGGGGAGCACGTTTTCGACGCGAAAAACTCGCGGATGTCCGAGATACGAGAGTTCTTGAACGAATCGAACGAAACGCGGTGCATCGTGTGTCGCGCTTGCAAAACGCGAGAACTAGCAAGATTTCATCGTCCGCAAGTGTAACACGGCGTATCTCGGCCATTTCTCAACGGATTCGTGCGAATCAAGTGTCATACGCGTTTTTAGCGTCTAAAACGCACGGGGAGCACGTTTTCGACGCGAAAAACTCGCGGATGTCCGAGATACGAGAGTTCTTGAACGAATCGAACGAAACGCGGTGCATCGTGTGTCGCGCTTGCAAAACGCGAGAACTAGCAAGATTTCATCGTCCGCAAGTGTAACACGGCGTATCTCGGCCATTTCTCAACGGATTCGTGCGAATCAAGTGTCATACGCGTTTTTAGCGTCTAAAACGCACGGGGAGCACGTTTTCGACGCGAAAAACTCGCGGATGTCCGAGATACGAGAGTTCTTGAACGAATCGAACGAAACGCGGTGCATCGTGTGTCGCGCTTGCAAAACGCGAGAACTAGCAAGATTTCATCGTCCGCAAGTGTAACACGGCGTATCTCGGCCATTTCTCAACGGATTCGTGCGAATCAAGTGTCATACGCGTTTTTAGCGTCTAAAACGCACGGGGAGCACGTTTTCGACGCGAAAAACTCGCGGATGTCCGAGATACGAGAGTTCTTGAACGAATCGAACGAAACGCGGTGCATCGTGTGTCGCGCTTGCAAAACGCGAGAACTAGCAAGATTTCATCGTCCGCAAGTGTAACACGGCGTATCTCGGCCATTTCTCAACGGATTCGTGCGAATCAAGTGTCATACGCGTTTTTAGCGTCTAAAACGCACGGGGAGCACGTTTTCGACGCGAAAAACTCGCGGATGTCCGAGATACGAGAGTTCTTGAACGAATCGAACGAAACGCGGTGCATCGTGTGTCGCGCTTGCAAAACGCGAGAACTAGCAAGATTTCATCGTCCGCAAGTGTAACACGGCGTATCTCGGCCATTTCTCAACGGATTCGTGCGAATCAAGTGTCATACGCGTTTTTAGCGTCTAAAACGCACGGGGAGCACGTTTTCGACGCGAAAAACTCGCGGATGTCCGAGATACGAGAGTTCTTGAACGAATCGAACGAAACGCGGTGCATCGTGTGTCGCGCTTGCAAAACGCGAGAACTAGCAAGATTTCATCGTCCGCAAGTGTAACACGGCGTATCTCGGCCATTTCTCAACGGATTCGTGCGAATCAAGTGTCATACGCGTTTTTAGCGTCTAAAACGCACGGGGAGCACGTTTTCGACGCGAAAAACTCGCGGATGTCCGAGATACGAGAGTTCTTGAACGAATCGAACGAAACGCGGTGCATCGTGTGTCGCGCTTGCAAAACGCGAGAACTAGCAAGATTTCATCGTCCGCAAGTGTAACACGGCGTATCTCGGCCATTTCTCAACGGATTCGTGCGAATCAAGTGTCATACGCGTTTTTAGCGTCTAAAACGCACGGGGAGCACGTTTTCGACGCGAAAAACTCGCGGATGTCCGAGATACGAGAGTTCTTGAACGAATCGAACGAAACGCGGTGCATCGTGTGTCGCGCTTGCAAAACGCGAGAACTAGCAAGATTTCATCGTCCGCAAGTGTAACACGGCGTATCTCGGCCATTTCTCAACGGATTCGTGCGAATCAAGTGTCATACGCGTTTTTAGCGTCTAAAACGCACGGGGAGCACGTTTTCGACGCGAAAAACTCGCGGATGTCCGAGATACGAGAGTTCTTGAACGAATCGAACGAAACGCGGTGCATCGTGTGTCGCGCTTGCAAAACGCGAGAACTAGCAAGATTTCATCGTCCGCAAGTGTAACACGGCGTATCTCGGCCATTTCTCAACGGATTCGTGCGAATCAAGTGTCATACGCGTTTTTAGCGTCTAAAACGCACGGGGAGCACGTTTTCGACGCGAAAAACTCGCGGATGTCCGAGATACGAGAGTTCTTGAACGAATCGAACGAAACGCGGTGCATCGTGTGTCGCGCTTGCAAAACGCGAGAACTAGCAAGATTTCATCGTCCGCAAGTGTAACACGGCGTATCTCGGCCATTTCTCAACGGATTCGTGCGAATCAAGTGTCATACGCGTTTTTAGCGTCTAAAACGCACGGGGAGCACGTTTTCGACGCGAAAAACTCGCGGATGTCCGAGATACGAGAGTTCTTGAACGAATCGAACGAAACGCGGTGCATCGTGTGTCGCGCTTGCAAAACGCGAGAACTAGCAAGATTTCATCGTCCGCAAGTGTAACACGGCGTATCTCGGCCATTTCTCAACGGATTCGTGCGAATCAAGTGTCATACGCGTTTTTAGCGTCTAAAACGCACGGGGAGCACGTTTTCGACGCGAAAAACTCGCGGATGTCCGAGATACGAGAGTTCTTGAACGAATCGAACGAAACGCGGTGCATCGTGTGTCGCGCTTGCAAAACGCGAGAACTAGCAAGATTTCATCGTCCGCAAGTGTAACACGGCGTATCTCGGCCATTTCTCAACGGATTCGTGCGAATCAAGTGTCATACGCGTTTTTAGCGTCTAAAACGCACGGGGAGCACGTTTTCGACGCGTAAAACTCGCGGATGTCCGAGATACGAGAGTTCTTGAACGAATCGAACGAAACGCGGTGCATCGTGTGTCGCGCTTGCAAAACGCGAGAACTAGCAAGATTTCATCGTCCGCAAGTGTAACACGGCGTATCTCGGCCATTTCTCAACGGATTCGTGCGAATCAAGTGTCATACGCGTTTTTAGCGTCTAAAACGCACGGGGAGCACGTTTTCGACGCGAAAAACTCGCGGATGTCCGAGATACGAGAGTTCTTGAACAAATCGAACGAAACGCGGTGCATCGTGTGTCGCGCTTGCAAAACGCGAGAACTAGCAAGATTTCATCGTCCGCAAGTGTAACACGGCGTATCTCGGCCATTTCTCAACGGATTCGTGCGAATCAAGTGTCATACGCGTTTTTAGCGTCTAAAACGCACGGGGAGCACGTTTTCGACGCGAAAAACTCGCGGATGTCCGAGATACGAGAGTTCTTGAACGAATCGAACGAAACGCGGTGCATCGTGTGTCGCGCTTGCAAAACGCGAGAACTAGCAAGATTTCATCGTCCGCAAGTGTAACACGGCGTATCTCGGCCATTTCTCAACGGATTCGTGCGAATCTAGTGTCATACGCGTTTTTAGCGTCTAAAACGCACGGGGAGCACGTTTTCGACGCGAAAAACTCGCGGATGTCCGAGATACGAGAGTTCTTGAACGAATCGAACGAAACGCGGTGCATCGTGTGTCGCGCTTGCAAAACGCGAGAACTAGCAAGATTTCATCGTCCGCAAGTGTAACACGGCGTATCTCGGCCATTTCTCAACGGATTCGTGCGAATCAAGTGTCATACGCGTTTTTAGCGTCTAAAACGCACGGGGAGCACGTTTTCGACGCGAAAAACTCGCGGATGTCCGAGATACGAGAGTTCTTGAACGAATCGAACGAAACGCGGTGCATCGTGTGTCGCGCTTGCAAAACGCGAGAACTAGCAAGATTTCATCGTCCGCAAGTGTAACTCGGCGTATCTCGGCCATTTCTCAACGGATTCGTGCGAATCAAGTGTCATACGCGTTTTTAGCGTCTAAAACGCACGGGGAGCACGTTTTCGACGCGAAAAACTCGCGGATGTCCGAGATACGAGAGTTCTTGAACAAATCGAACGAAACGCGGTGCATCGTGTGTCGCGCTTGCAAAACGCGAGAACTAGCAAGATTTCATCGTCCGCAAGTGTAACACGGCGTATCTCGGCCATTTCTCAACGGATTCGTGCGAATCAAGTGTCATACGCGTTTTTAGCGTCTAAAACGCACGGGGAGCACGTTTTCGACGCGAAAAACTCGCGGATGTCCGAGATACGAGAGTTCTTGAACGAATCGAACGAAACGCGGTGCATCGTGTGTCGCGCTTGCAAAACGCGAGAACTAGCAAGATTTCATCGTCCGCAAGTGTAACACGGCGTATCTCGGCCATTTCTCAACGGATTCGTGCGAATCAAGTGTCATACGCGTTTTTAGCGTCTAAAACGCACGGGGAGCACGTTTTCGACGCGAAAAACTCGCGGATGTCCGAGATACGAGAGTTCTTGAACGAATCGAACGAAACGCGGTGCATCGTGTGTCGCGCTTGCAAAACGCGAGAACTAGCAAGATTTCATCGTCCGCAAGTGTAACACGGCGTATCTCGGCCATTTCTCAACGGATTCGTGCGAATCAAGTGTCATACGCGTTTTTAGCGTCTAAAACGCACGGGGAGCACGTTTTCGACGCGAAAAACTCGCGGATGTCCGAGATACGAGAGTTCTTGAACGAATCGAACGAAATGCGGTGCATCGTGTGTCGCGCTTGCAAAACGCGAGAACTAGCAAGATTTCATCGTCCGCAAGTGTAACACGGCGTATCTCGGCCATTTCTCAACGGATTCGTGCGAATCAAGTGTCATACGCGTTTTTAGCGTCTAAAACGCACGGGGAGCACGTTTTCGACGCGAAAAACTCGCGGATGTCCGAGATACGAGAGTTCTTGAACAAATCGAACGAAACGCGGTGCATCGTGTGTCGCGCTTGCAAAACGCGAGAACTAGCAAGATTTCATCGTCCGCAAGTGTAACACGGCGTATCTCGGCCATTTCTCAACGGATTCGTGCGAATCAAGTGTCATACGCGTTTTTAGCGTCTAAAACGCACGGGGAGCACGTTTTCGACGCGAAAAACTCGCGGATGTCCGAGATACGAGAGTTCTTGAACGAATCGAACGAAACGCGGTGCATCGTGTGTCGCGCTTGCAAAACGCGAGAACTAGCAAGATTTCATCGTCCGCAAGTGTAACACGGCGTATCTCGGCCATTTCTCAACGGATTCGTGCGAATCAAGTGTCATACGCGTTTTTAGCGTCTAAAACGCACGGGGAGCACGTTTTCGACGCGAAAAACTCGCGGATGTCCGAGATACGAGAGTTTTTTTTTTTTTTTTTTTTTTTTTTTTTTTTTTTTTTTTTTTTTTTATTGCGGCGTCGACTGCGTGGTCATTAGCCGTTTTTCGAATTTTCGCATTTCACTTGGTTGTACATATTTTGTGTGCCGCTTAATAGTAGATATAATCAACAAAAAAATTATATCTTGTATTTAAGGTTCGTATATTGGCAGAATTTTAAAACCTTTTTTATGCTTTCTGCATTGTTTTTTAGGATGGTCTTCATATTTTCGCCCATTTTCAATTTTCTTCTTAGGCCTCGGTATTTTCTACAATGCACTAGTAAGTGTTCGACGGTGAGTGGGGTGTTGCAATCCCTGCATACTGGCGCCATTTCGTTTTTCAGCAAGTGCGATGCGGTTATATAAGTATGGCCAATCCGCAGTCTGGTTATAGTTATACCATCTCGCCTGGTTATGTCGTGTGGTAGATGCCATTTAGACGTGTTGTCCTTTATTTTCCTCAATTTTGATTCGATGTTGGACCATATTTGCTCCCATTTTCGGATGATCTCTCCTTTTGCATAGATCCTGATGTCGAAAGGTAATACTCTTTCATCATCCGCGCTGAGCGTTTCTGTTGTAGCCGCTTTTGCCTCGCTATCGGCGCGATCGTTTCCAGTGATACCTACATGACTAGGTATCCAAACGAACGTGACAGACTTGCTCTGGTTATTTATGTACCACATTGCCTCATTTATGTACTGAACTAATGGGTTGTCTGAATACATGTCACTTAAGGCCAATAGAGAGCTGATAGAGTCGGAACAGATTATGTACGTACCGATATTGGGCTGGTTAAATATGTATTGGAGAGCTTGCCATATTGCATACAACTCTGCTAGAAAAATTCCGGCATGCCTACTGAGCCGCCACCGTTTTGCCTGTCCGTCGGCCACGATCGCACATCCGACATTTCCGTCGATTTTGGATCCGTCAGTGAAAATACAGATGGGGTTTTCATGTTGTCTCAGAAGGTCGTAAAATTGAGCTTTGAAGATCGTGTGATTTGTTTCAGTTTTTGTTGTGGCGTGTAGTTCGAGCTCAATGTTCAATTTTGGTAGGGTCCATGGTGGAATGCTTCCAAAGGTCTTTTCATACACTTTCGGAAGTGATATGGACATTTCGGATAGTTTTTCATGCACTCTTATTCCTAGAGGTCTGGTAGGGTGTTCGCGTATTCTGTATTGGTCAAGCATACCATTTCTAAATAAGATATCATAGTTCATATGGTTTTTCTTTGCCCAGACGTTTGTGGCGTACATCAGCTGTTGTTGTGTCCTTCTCAGCTCTAATGGAGTGAAACCACTATCACAGCACAGACTTGTCGTTGGGCTTGTTCGGAAAGCTCCGGTAGATAGCCTTATCCCGGTGTGGTGTATAGTATTTAATGATCTCAATACCCCAAGTCTGGCCGAAGCGTATACAATACTACCATATTCTAATTTTGGTAGTATGAGTGTGTTATGTATGTGTAGCAATGTTTCTCTATCTGCTCCCCAATTTATGTTTGAGGTGCATTTTAGGACATTTAGTGCGGATTTGCATTTTGATACTGTTGTTTTAATATGCTCTTTCCACGTTAATTTACGGTCAAAAATCAATCCTAAGTATTTTACCGATTCTGCAGATGGAATTGCACTATTTCCTAGAAAGAGTTGAGGGTTTCTGTGGGGAGATCTGATTTTACAAAAGTGGACGCATTTTGTTTTCTCAGGGGAAAATTTAAAACCTATACTTTGGGCTGAGTTCGCCACAGTGTTGATGGCTTTCTGCAATCTGACTGCCGCTTCGTGGACGTATTCATCCGATATATGGAGTACAAGATCATCAACGTACAGTCCGGCATGAATGTCTGGCCTTAAGTTAGTCGCTATATCATTGATCGCAATGGCAAAGAGGACGGCACTCATAACGGATCCCTGGGGTACCCCGTTTTCAAGGAGTCTAGTAGATGATGAGTAGCCATTCAGACGTACATTGAATTGGCGATTCTCCATAAAGTTGCAAATGAGTTTTGGGAGGTTGCCTCGGATTCCCCATTTATGTAATGTTCGAGCAATACCGTAACGCCAGGTCATGTCAAAGGCTTTTTGTAGATCGAAAAAAACTGCGATAAGGTGTTCCTTCTTCAGAAAAGTGTTTTGTATTGCGTGTTCGAGTTTGACTGCCTGATCTACCGCAGAGTAGTGTTTTCTGTAGCCACTTTGAATGTCATTTAGAAGGTTATTCGCCTCAATGTACCACATCAATCTGTTGCTTATTATTTTCTCAAGCACTTTACTCAGGTGGGATGTAAGCGAAATGGGCCGGTAGCTAGAAGGATGGAAAGGATTTTTTTGATCTTTTGGGATTGGTATTACAGCCGCCTCGCGCCACTCATCGGGGTATACACCGCATGACCATATATTGTTATAAAACTCCAGTAGTTTAGCCTTGGCAGTGGGCGGCATCATCTGAATCATTTGAGCGGCTATGTTGTCAGGGCCGGGACAGCTTTTCTTCAATTTGTTTATTGCGAAGATCAGTTCGTCCATTGTGAGGGGCACATTGTATGGCGCTCTTTCATTTTCGCTCTCAGTAAAATCTAGTGGTTCTTCATTATTTTCCTTTGCGCTACGGAAAGGTTCTTCGAAGTTGACGGTACTGGATGTCCCTTCAAATTGGTCCGCCAAAGATTCAGCCATGTCGTGGACATCACTTATTATTACACCATTTATTTTGAAGACTGGCGCCACCGATGCAGACCGTCTGCCCTCAATTGCACGTATTTTACGCCATATATGCGGGGTTGGTGTGTCATGGGTCATGGTGGACACGTATTCTTCCCAAGATTTTTTCTTCGATTCACGTATGGTTCTCTTTGCAACGGATCTGAGTTGCTTGAATCTAATGAGGTTCTCCTGGGTCGGTCGCTTGTTGAAATTCCTGAGTGCACGCTTCTTATTTTTTATGGATTTGGCGATATCGTTGTTCCACCACGGGACTACTTTCCTGCGAACACTACTTCCCGTGGTTGGTATTGCTTTTGAGGCCGCTTCTATGATGGCTGTTTTCAAATTAGTGGTGTCCTCATTGATGTTTCCGGAGAGTTCGATGTTGTTTAAAGAGCCTTGGAACGCTGCCCAGTTTGCTTGTTCGAGTTTCCATTTGCGGTGAGCCTTAACAGGATGCTGAGGCATGCTATTGGATAGTATAATAGGGTAATGGTCACTTCCACACAGTTCGTCCGCAGTGTTCCAGGTATATTTGCAGGCTAAGCCAGATGTGCAGATGGACAGATCTATTGCTGTCAGGGTACCATAGGTTGAACTGAGATGTGTGGGACGTCCTTCATTTATACATGTTGTATCTGATTTGTCCATGAATTGTTCAATGATACGCCCGAGTTTATTAGTTCTCACTGAGCCCCACAGCGGATTTTGCGCATTAAAGTCACCCATAATAATAACGGGACTTGGTAGTTGGGCATAGAGGTTAGTGAGGTCATTTAGAGAGCAATTTGAGTTAGGTGTTATGTAGACACTGCATAGGGTTACTTGGAAGGGTTCCGTTATTCGTACCGCGATTGCTTGTAGTGCAGCTTGAAGAGGAAGTCGTTGACAAGGAATTTCCTGTTTAACAAGTATTGCTACCCCACCTTTTGCGTGAACAGTGGGAAACTCGTCCCTTCGATAGGTTTTGTATCTTCTCAATTGTGCTGACACACTCGGCTTCAGGTGAGTTTCCTGGAGGCAGACTGCAAAAGGGTCGTATTCACGGATTAGTATTTGTAGCTCGTTTATGCAATTAAAATAACCGTTCATGTTCCATTGTATAATGTTCTGCATAATGATATGTTATTTGGGTATTTGTTAATATATTCAAGATATAAATTAACCCTTTTTTCCACTTTTTTTTGAGCTAGGCTCTCTTCTTTTAGTGTCTAAAAAGTCCATGAGATATTTAGACGCGTTTGTCTCTTCCTCATTTGCTTGTCCCTTATTTAAAGTGAACATCTCTGTATCAGTATCTGAGTCATTATTTTTTGTACTTTTTTTAAGGCTATCCGTGGTATGCTTTAAACGTGTCGTTTGCGATTTTGGACAGGAGGGTCCAGACGCCTCAAATGGGACTGTCCTCTTTTTTTTGGGCGCTTCTTCGGCTGACGATGCAGAAGACCTGTTTCTTATACCGGACTTGTAAGACGAGTCCGATGCAGGTTCAGGCGATAGAGCTAAAGAGGGATTTCGCGATGGCCTGGGCGTTCCACGTACGCTGCTTCTGGATTGGCGGAAAGATGTTTCGCCTACTGGCTGAGATAAAGACACAGAGGCTTTTTTGTACATATCAGTCGGAATGATAGCATGTGGCGCGACAGTCGGTTCTTCTAAAGTTTGTGTGTTTATGACAGGCGATGCCTGAACTGGGGCTGAAATCAAGTTCTTTATTTCATCTTTTATTATGCTAACAATTGCTGGCATTAATTCTGCAACAATTTGCTTTATGTGTCTTGATGTTATAGGTTCATTCGTTGACTTTTGAGTGGCCATTGCATAGCTTTTCATTGGATCTGGCAGGACCACGTCTACCTTTCGCTTTGCTTCGACATATGAGAGCTTCTCTGTTACTTTCAATTTTTGTATGGCCGCTTCCTTTTTGTACACCGGGCAATTTCGTGAATTTGCACTATGATTTCCAGAGCAGTTTATACATTCCATTGGCTCTTCACAAGACGTGCCGTCGTGTGGTGGTTTGCCACAGATACATGTTTTATCTCGTTTGCAGACGCTAGAAAAGTGACCAAACCGCTGACAGTTAAAACAGCGCATTGGAGCAGGAATATACGGCCTAACTGGAAGTGAATAGAAACCAGCTTTAACTCTGTTTGGCAGTGTAGTTTCGCAAAATGTCAGGATAAGTGATGACGTGAAAGTGCGTTCACCATTGCGGATAACCGATATCCTTTCTACTTTCACTACATTTTGATTTCTGAGTTCATTCGCAATCTCATCGGTGGTGCAGTTTAAAAGGTCCTTGCACGTAATAACGCCTTTGCGGAAATTGAGAAAAGGGTGGGCTGATACTTCAACATCAACATTGCAAAATTTTCCAATTTTTAGAAGTTTTTCGGATTGACCTTTATTTTTTGTCTCAATTATCAGTTCATTTCTCGATTTTCTTATAGATTCTACTGCGCCCACGGTTTCGCGGACGCAGCGTTCTATCATAAACGGGCTCATATTGCTAAAACTTCCATCAATCATTTTCACGATCAAATACCGGGGAGTAGTACTCCCCGCCACTTGACTGGTCATGGGGACAGGCACAGAACATAGAGAGGGGGGCAAAGTAAACATCTTGGTCCCACGAGTAGGTCGGAAAAGAAGTCCACCCGAACAGAGCCGCCTTATCCGGGAAAGCCTAAAAACACTGTGGGTCGGCTGGTCCACAGAGGTTGACCGCTAGGAATCGGATTCCTCCGACCATTCATCCTTTCAGCGCGCGTCATACCTTAGGATTTGGGTGATTTTTTATAGAGGTTGTCTTCCTCGCGAGCCAGACAATTAAGCCCAGCTCCCCGGCCCCCCTGACACCAACCTTCCATCATCGCGCTTTATGATGGTCGTTGAAGGCGTCAGGGGGCTTACGGTATTAGGGGATGGACAGCGCTATTCCATCCCCGGCTAGGGTACCCCGGGTGTGCCAGACCCGTACCAGGGACCGTTTCCAGTCCCCAGCCCCTGGGGGGGCGTATGACACTTGATTCGCACGAATCCGTTGAGAAATGGCCGAGATACGCCGTGTTACACTTGCGGACGATGAAATCTTGCTAGTTCTCGCGTTTTGCAAGCGCGACACACGATGCACCGCGTTTCGTTCGATTCGTTCAAGAACTCTCGTATCTCGGACATCCGCGAGTTTTTCGCGTCGAAAACGTGCTCCCCGTGCGTTTTAGACGCTAAAAACGCGTATGACACTTGATTCGCACGAATCCGTTGAGAAATGGCCGAGATACGCCGTGTTACACTTGCGGACGATGAAATCTTGCTAGTTCTCGCGTTTTGCAAGCGCGACACACGATGCACCGCGTTTCGTTCGATTCGTTCAAGAACTCTCGTATCTCGGACATCCGCGAGTTTTTCGCGTCGAAAACGTGCTCCCCGTGCGTTTTAGACGCTAAAAACGCGTATGACACTTGATTCGCACGAATCCGTTGAGAAATGGCCGAGATACGCCGTGTTACACTTGCGGACGATGAAATCTTGCTAGTTCTCGCGTTTTGCAAGCGCGACACACGATGCACCGCGTTTCGTTCGATTCGTTCAAGAACTCTCGTATCTCGGACATCCGCGAGTTTTTCGCGTCGAAAACGTGCTCCCCGTGCGTTTTAGACGCTAAAAACGCGTATGACACTTGATTCGCACGAATCCGTTGAGAAATGGCCGAGATACGCCGTGTTACACTTGCGGACGATGAAATCTTGCTAGTTCTCGCGTTTTGCAAGCGCGACACACGATGCACCGCGTTTCGTTCGATTTGTTCAAGAACTCTCGTATCTCGGACATCCGCGAGTTTTTCGCGTCGAAAACGTGCTCCCCGTGCGTTTTAGACGCTAAAAACGCGTATGACACTTGATTCGCACGAATCCGTTGAGAAATGGCCGAGATACGCCGTGTTACACTTGCGGACGATGAAATCTTGCTAGTTCTCGCGTTTTGCAAGCGCGACACACGATGCACCGCGTTTCGTTCGATTCGTTCAAGAACTCTCGTATCTCGGACATCCGCGAGTTTTTCGCGTCGAAAACGTGCTCCCCGTGCGTTTTAGACGCTAAAAACGCGTATGACACTTGATTCGCACGAATCCGTTGAGAAATGGCCGAGATACGCCGTGTTACACTTGCGGACGATGAAATCTTGCTAGTTCTCGCGTTTTGCAAGCGCGACACACGATGCACCGCGTTTCGTTCGATTTGTTCAAGAACTCTCGTATCTCGGACATCCGCGAGTTTTTCGCGTCGAAAACGTGCTCCCCGTGCGTTTTAGACGCTAAAAACGCGTATGACACTTGATTCGCACGAATCCGTTGAGAAATGGCCGAGATACGCCGTGTTACACTTGCGGACGATGAAATCTTGCTAGTTCTCGCGTTTTGCAAGCGCGACACACGATGCACCGCGTTTCGTTCGATTCGTTCAAGAACTCTCGTATCTCGGACATCCGCGAGTTTTTCGCGTCGAAAACGTGCTCCCCGTGCGTTTTAGACGCTAAAAATGCGTATGACACTTGATTCGCACGAATCCGTTGAGAAATGGCCGAGATACGCCGTGTTACACTTGCGGACGATGAAATCTTGCTAGTTCTCGCGTTTTGCAAGCGCGACACACGATGCACCGCGTTTCGTTCGATTCGTTCAAGAACTCTCGTATCTCGGACATCCGCGAGTTTTTCGCGTCGAAAACGTGCTCCCCGTGCGTTTTAGACGCTAAAAACGCGTATGACACTTGATTCGCACGAATCCGTTGAGAAATGGCCGAGATACGCCGTGTTACACTTGCGGACGATGAAATCTTGCTAGTTCTCGCGTTTTGCAAGCGCGACACACGATGCACCGCGTTTCGTTCGATTTGTTCAAGAACTCTCGTATCTCGGACATCCGCGAGTTTTTCGCGTCGAAAACGTGCTCCCCGTGCGTTTTAGACGCTAAAAACGCGTATGACACTTGATTCGCACGAATCCGTTGAGAAATGGCCGAGATACGCCGTGTTACACTTGCGGACGATGAAATCTTGCTAGTTCTCGCGTTTTGCAAGCGCGACACACGATGCACCGCGTTTCGTTCGATTCGTTCAAGAACTCTCGTATCTCGGACATCCGCGAGTTTTTCGCGTCGAAAACGTGCTCCCCGTGCGTTTTAGACGCTAAAAACGCGTATGACACTTGATTCGCACGAATCCGTTGAGAAATGGCCGAGATACGCCGTGTTACACTTGCGGACGATGAAATCTTGCTAGTTCTCGCGTTTTGCAAGCGCGACACACGATGCACCGCGTTTCGTTCGATTTGTTCAAGAACTCTCGTATCTCGGACATCCGCGAGTTTTTTGCGTCGAAAACGTGCTCCCCGTGCGTTTTAGACGCTAAAAACGCGTATGACACTTGATTCGCACGAATCCGTTGAGAAATGGCCGAGATACGCCGTGTTACACTTGCGGACGATGAAATCTTGCTAGTTCTCGCGTTTTGCAAGCGCGACACACGATGCACCGCGTTTCGTTCGATTCGTTCAAGAACTCTCGTATCTCGGACATCCGCGAGTTTTTCGCGTCGAAAACGTGCTCCCCGTGCGTTTTAGACGCTAAAAACGCGTATGACACTTGATTCGCACGAATCCGTTGAGAAATGGCCGAGATACGCCGTGTTACACTTGCGGACGATGAAATCTTGCTAGTTCTCGCGTTTTGCAAGCGCGACACACGATGCACCGCGTTTCGTTCGATTCGTTCAAGAACTCTCGTATCTCGGACATCCGCGAGTTTTTCGCGTCGAAAACGTGCTCCCCGTGCGTTTTAGACGCTAAAAACGCGTATGACACTTGATTCGCACGAATCCGTTGAGAAATGGCCGAGATACGCCGTGTTACACTTGCGGACGATGAAATCTTGCTAGTTCTCGCGTTTTGCAAGCGCGACACACGATGCACCGCGTTTCGTTCGATTTGTTCAAGAACTCTCGTATCTCGGACATCCGCGAGTTTTTCGCGTCGAAAACGTGCTCCCCGTGCGTTTTAGACGCTAAAAACGCGTATGACACTTGATTCGCACGAATCCGTTGAGAAATGGCCGAGATACGCCGTGTTACACTTGCGGACGATGAAATCTTGCTAGTTCTCGCGTTTTGCAAGCGCGACACACGATGCACCGCGTTTCGTTCGATTCGTTCAAGAACTCTCGTATCTCGGACATCCGCGAGTTTTTCGCGTCGAAAACGTGCTCCCCGTGCGTTTTAGACGCTAAAAACGCGTATGACACTTGATTCGCACGAATCCGTTGAGAAATGGCCGAGATACGCCGTGTTACACTTGCGGACGATGAAATCTTGCTAGTTCTCGCGTTTTGCAAGCGCGACACACGATGCACCGCGTTTCGTTCGATTCGTTCAAGAACTCTCGTATCTCGGACATCCGCGAGTTTTTCGCGTCGAAAACGTGCTCCCCGTGCGTTTTAGACGCTAAAAACGCGTATGACACTTGATTCGCACGAATCCGTTGAGAAATGGCCGAGATACGCCGTGTTACACTTGCGGACGATGAAATCTTGCTAGTTCTCGCGTTTTGCAAGCGCGACACACGATGCACCGCGTTTCGTTCGATTTGTTCAAGAACTCTCGTATCTCGGACATCCGCGAGTTTTTCGCGTCGAAAACGTGCTCCCCGTGCGTTTTAGACGCTAAAAACGCGTATGACACTTGATTCGCACGAATCCGTTGAGAAATGGCCGAGATACGCCGTGTTACACTTGCGGACGATGAAATCTTGCTAGTTCTCGCGTTTTGCAAGCGCGACACACGATGCACCGCGTTTCGTTCGATTCGTTCAAGAACTCTCGTATCTCGGACATCCGCGAGTTTTTCGCGTCGAAAACGTGCTCCCCGTGCGTTTTAGACGCTAAAAACGCGTATGACACTTGATTCGCACGAATCCGTTGAGAAATGGCCGAGATACGCCGTGTTACACTTGCGGACGATGAAATCTTGCTAGTTCTCGCGTTTTGCAAGCGCGACACACGATGCACCGCGTTTCGTTCGATTCGTTCAAGAACTCTCGTATCTCGGACATCCGCGAGTTTTTCGCGTCGAAAACGTGCTCCCCGTGCGTTTTAGACGCTAAAAACGCGTATGACACTTGATTCGCACGAATCCGTTGAGAAATGGCCGAGATACGCCGTGTTACACTTGCGGACGATGAAATCTTGCTAGTTCTCGCGTTTTGCAAGCGCGACACACGATGCACCGCGTTTCGTTCGATTTGTTCAAGAACTCTCGTATCTCGGACATCCGCGAGTTTTTCGCGTCGAAAACGTGCTCCCCGTGCGTTTTAGACGCTAAAAACGCGTATGACACTTGATTCGCACGAATCCGTTGAGAAATGGCCGAGATACGCCGTGTTACACTTGCGGACGATGAAATCTTGCTAGTTCTCGCGTTTTGCAAGCGCGACACACGATGCACCGCGTTTCGTTCGATTCGTTCAAGAACTCTCGTATCTCGGACATCCGCGAGTTTTTCGCGTCGAAAACGTGCTCCCCGTGCGTTTTAGACGCTAAAAACGCGTATGACACTTGATTCGCACGAATCCGTTGAGAAATGGCCGAGATACGCCGTGTTACACTTGCGGACGATGAAATCTTGCTAGTTCTCGCGTTTTGCAAGCGCGACACACGATGCACCGCGTTTCGTTCGATTCGTTCAAGAACTCTCGTATCTCGGACATCCGCGAGTTTTTCGCGTCGAAAACGTGCTCCCCGTGCGTTTTAGACGCTAAAAACGCGTATGACACTTGATTCGCACGAATCCGTTGAGAAATGGCCGAGATACGCCGTGTTACACTTGCGGACGATGAAATCTTGCTAGTTCTCGCGTTTTGCAAGCGCGACACACGATGCACCGCGTTTCGTTCGATTCGTTCAAGAACTCTCGTATCTCGGACATCCGCGAGTTTTTCGCGTCGAAAACGTGCTCCCCGTGCGTTTTAGACGCTAAAAACGCGTATGACACTTGATTCGCACGAATCCGTTGAGAAATGGCCGAGATACGCCGTGTTACACTTGCGGACGATGAAATCTTGCTAGTTCTCGCGTTTTGCAAGCGCGACACACGATGCACCGCGTTTCGTTCGATTCGTTCAAGAACTCTCGTATCTCGGACATCCGCGAGTTTTTCGCGTCGAAAACGTGCTCCCCGTGCGTTTTAGACGCTAAAAACGCGTATGACACTTGATTCGCACGAATCCGTTGAGAAATGGCCGAGATACGCCGTGTTACACTTGCGGACGATGAAATCTTGCTAGTTCTCGCGTTTTGCAAGCGCGACACACGATGCACCGCGTTTCGTTCGATTCGTTCAAGAACTCTCGTATCTCGGACATCCGCGAGTTTTTCGCGTCGAAAACGTGCTCCCCGTGCGTTTTAGACGCTAAAAACGCGTATGACACTTGATTCGCACGAATCCGTTGAGAAATGGCCGAGATACGCCGTGTTACACTTGCGGACGATGAAATCTTGCTAGTTCTCGCGTTTTGCAAGCGCGACACACGATGCACCGCGTTTCGTTCGATTCGTTCAAGAACTCTCGTATCTCGGACATCCGCGAGTTTTTCGCGTCGAAAACGTGCTCCCCGTGCGTTTTAGACGCTAAAAACGCGTATGACACTTGATTCGCACGAATCCGTTGAGAAATGGCCGAGATACGCCGTGTTACACTTGCGGACGATGAAATCTTGCTAGTTCTCGCGTTTTGCAAGCGCGACACACGATGCACCGCGTTTCGTTCGATTCGTTCAAGAACTCTCGTATCTCGGACATCCGCGAGTTTTTCGCGTCGAAAACGTGCTCCCCGTGCGTTTTAGACGCTAAAAACGCGTATGACACTTGATTCGCACGAATCCGTTGAGAAATGGCCGAGATACGCCGTGTTACACTTGCGGACGATGAAATCTTGCTAGTTCTCGCGTTTTGCAAGCGCGACACACGATGCACCGCGTTTCGTTCGATTCGTTCAAGAACTCTCGTATCTCGGACATCCGCGAGTTTTTCGCGTCGAAAACGTGCTCCCCGTGCGTTTTAGACGCTAAAAACGCGTATGACACTTGATTCGCACGAATCCGTTGAGAAATGGCCGAGATACGCCGTGTTACACTTGCGGACGATGAAATCTTGCTAGTTCTCGCGTTTTGCAAGCGCGACACACGATGCACCGCGTTTCGTTCGATTCGTTCAAGAACTCTCGTATCTCGGACATCCGCGAGTTTTTCGCGTCGAAAACGTGCTCCCCGTGCGTTTTAGACGCTAAAAACGCGTATGACACTTGATTCGCACGAATCCGTTGAGAAATGGCCGAGATACGCCGTGTTACACTTGCGGACGATGAAATCTTGCTAGTTCTCGCGTTTTGCAAGCGCGACACACGATGCACCGCGTTTCGTTCGATTCGTTCAAGAACTCTCGTATCTCGGACATCCGCGAGTTTTTCGCGTCGAAAACGTGCTCCCCGTGCGTTTTAGACGCTAAAAACGCGTATGACACTTGATTCGCACGAATCCGTTGAGAAATGGCCGAGATACGCCGTGTTACACTTGCGGACGATGAAATCTTGCTAGTTCTCGCGTTTTGCAAGCGCGACACACGATGCACCGCGTTTCGTTCGATTCGTTCAAGAACTCTCGTATCTCGGACATCCGCGAGTTTTTCGCGTCGAAAACGTGCTCCCCGTGCGTTTTAGACGCTAAAAACGCGTATGACACTTGATTCGCACGAATCCGTTGAGAAATGGCCGAGATACGCCGTGTTACACTTGCGGACGATGAAATCTTGCTAGTTCTCGCGTTTTGCAAGCGCGACACACGATGCACCGCGTTTCGTTCGATTCGTTCAAGAACTCTCGTATCTCGGACATCCGCGAGTTTTTCGCGTCGAAAACGTGCTCCCCGTGCGTTTTAGACGCTAAAAACGCGTATGACACTTGATTCGCACGAATCCGTTGAGAAATGGCCGAGATACGCCGTGTTACACTTGCGGACGATGAAATCTTGCTAGTTCTCGCGTTTTGCAAGCGCGACACACGATGCACCGCGTTTCGTTCGATTCGTTCAAGAACTCTCGTATCTCGGACATCCGCGAGTTTTTCGCGTCGAAAACGTGCTCCCCGTGCGTTTTAGACGCTAAAAACGCGTATGACACTTGATTCGCACGAATCCGTTGAGAAATGGCCGAGATACGCCGTGTTACACTTGCGGACGATGAAATCTTGCTAGTTCTCGCGTTTTGCAAGCGCGACACACGATGCACCGTCGTTTCGTTCGTTCAAGAACTCTCGTATCTCGGACATCCGCGAATTTTTCGCGTCGAAAACGTGCTCCCCGTGCGTTTTAGACGCTACAAACGCGTATGACACTTGATTCGCACGAATCCGTTGAGAAATGGCCGAGATACGCCGTGATACACTTGCGGACGATGAAATCTTGCTAGTTCTCGCGTTTTGCAAGCGCGACACACGATGCACCGCGTTTCGTTCGATTCGTTCAAGAACTCTCGTATCTCGGTCATCCGCGAGTTTTTCGCGTCGAAAACGTGCTCCCCGTGCGTTTTAGACGCTAAAAACGCGTATGACACTTGATTCGCACGAATCCGTTGAGAAATGGCCGAGATACGCCGTGTTACACTTGCAGACGATGAAATCTTGCTAGTTCTCGCGTTTTGCAAGCGCGACACACGATGCACCGCGTTTCGTTCGATTCGTTCAAGAACTCTCGTATCTCGGACATCCGCGAGTTTTTCGCGTCGAAAACGTGCTCCCCGTGCGTTTTAGACGCTAAAAACATGTATGACACTTGATTCGCACGAATCCGTTGAGAAATGGCCGAGATACGCCGTGTTACACTTGCGGACGATGAAATCTTGCTAGTTCTCGCGTTTTGCAAGCGCGACACACGATGCACCGCGTTTCGTTCGGTTCGTTCAAGAACTCTCGTATCTCGGACATCCGCGAATTTTTCGCGTTGAAAACGTGCTCCCCGTGCGTTTTAGACGCTAAAAACGCGTATGACACTTGATTCGCACGAATCCGTTGAGAAATGGCCGAGATACGCCGTGATACACTTGCGGACGATGAAATCTTGCTAGTTCTCGCGTTTTGCAAGCGCGACACACGATGCACCCCCGTTTCGTTCGGTTCGTTCAAGAACTCTCGTATCTCGGACATCCGCGAATTTTTCGCGTCGAAAACGTGCTCCCCGTGCGTTTTAGACGCTACAAACGCGTATGACACTTGATTCGCACGAATCCGTTGAGAAATGGCCGAGATACGCCGTGATACACTTGCGGACGATGAAATCTTGCTAGTTCTCGCGTTTTGCAAGCGCGACACACGATGCACCGCGTTTCGTTCGATTCGTTCAAGAACTCTCGTATCTCGGTCATCCGCGAGTTTTTCGCGTCGAAAACGTGCTCCCCGTGCGTTTTAGACGCTAAAAACGCGTATGACACTTGATTCGCACGAATCCGTTGAGAAATGGCCGAGATACGCCGTGTTACACTTGCAGACGATGAAATCTTGCTAGTTCTCGCGTTTTGCAAGCGCGACACACGATGCACCGCGTTTCGTTCGATTCGTTCAAGAACTCTCGTATCACGGACATCCGCGAGTTTTTCGCGTCGAAAACGTGCTCCCCGTGCGTTTTAGACGCTAAAAACGCGTATGACGCTTGATTCGCACGAATCCGTTGAGAAATGGCCGAGATACGCCGTGTTACACTTGCGGACGATGAAATCTTGCTAGTTCTCGCGTTTTGCAAGCGCGACACACGATGCACCGCGTTTCGTTCGATTCGTTCAAGAACTCTCGTATCTCGGACATCCGCGAGTTTTTCGCGTCGAAAACGTGCTCCCCGTGCGTTTTAGACGCTAAAAACGCGTATGACACTTAATTCGCACGAATCCGTTGAGAAATGGCCGAGATACGCCGTGTTACACTTGCGGACGATGAAATCTTGCTAGTTCTCGCGTTTTGCAAGCGCGACACACGATGCACCGCGTTTCGTTCGATTCGTTCAAGAACTCTCGTATCTCGGACATCCGCGAGTTTTTCGCGTCGAAAACGTGCTCCCCGTGCGTTTTAGACGCTAAAAACGCGTATGACACTTGATTCGCACGAATCCGTTGAGAAATGGCCGAGATACGCCGTGTTACACTTGCGGACGATGAAATCTTGCTAGTTCTCGCGTTTTGCAAGCGCGACACACGATGCACCGCGTTTCGTTCGATTCGTTCAAGAACTCTCGTATCTCGGACATACGCGAGTTTTTTCGCGTCGAAAACGTGCTCCCCGTGCGTTTTAGACGCTAAAAACGCGTATGACACTTGATTCGCACGAATCCGTTGAGAAATGGCCGAGATACGCCGTGTTACACTTGCGGACGATGAAATCTTGCTAGTTCTCGCGTTTTGCAAGCGCGACACACGATGCACCGCGTTTCGTTCGGTTCGTTCAAGAACTCTCGTATCTCGGACATCCGTGAGTTTTTCGCGTCGAAAACGTGCTCCCCGTGCGTTTTGGACGCTAAAAACGCGTATGACACTTGATTCGCACGAATCCGTTGAGAAATGGCCGAGATACGCCGTGTTACACTTGCGGACGATGAAATCTTGCTAGTTCTCGCGTTTTGCAAGCGCGACACACGATGCACCGCGTTTCGTTCGATTCGTTCAAGAACTCTCGTATCTCGGACATCCGCGAGTTTTTCGCGTCGAAAACGTGCTCCCCGTGCGTTTTAGACGCTAAAAACGCGTATGACACTTGATTCGCACGAATCCGTTGAGAAATGGCCGAGATACGCCGTGTTACACTTGCGGACGATGAAATCTTGCTAGTTCTCGCGTTTTGCAAGCGCGACACACGATGCACCGCGTTTCGTTCGATTCGTTCAAGAACTCTCGTATCTCGGACATCCGCGAGTTTTTCGCGTCGAAAAGGTGCTCCCCGTGCGTTTTAGACGCTAAAAACGCGTATGACACTTGATTCGCACGAATCCGTTGAGAAATGGCCGAGATACGCCGTGTTACACTTGCGGACGATGAAATCTTGCTAGTTCTCGCGTTTTGCAAGCGCGACACACGATGCACCGCGTTTCGTTCGATTCGTTCAAGAACTCTCGTATCTCGGACATCCGCGAGTTTTTCGCGTCGAAAACGTGCTCCCCGTGCGTTTTAGACGCTAAAAACGCGTATGACACTTGATTCGCGAGAATCCGTTGAGAAATGGCCGAGATACGCCGTGTTACACTTGCGGACGATGAAATCTTGCTAGTTCTCGCGTTTTGCAAGCGCGACACACGATGCACCGCGTTTCGTTCGATTCGTTCAAGAACTCTCGGATCTCGGACATCCGCGAGTTTTTCGCGTCGAAAACGTGCTCCCCGTGCGTTTTAGACGCTAAAAACGCGTATGACACTTGATTCGCACGAATCCGTTGAGAAATGGCCGAGATACGCCGTGTTACACTTGCGGACGATGAAATCTTGCTAGTTCTCGCGTTTTGCAAGCGCGACACACGATGTACCGCGTTTCGTTCGGTTCGTTCAAGAACTCTCGTATCTCGGACATCCGCGAATTTTTCGCGTCGAAAACGTGCTCCCCGTGCGTTTTAGACGCTAAAAACGCGTATGACACTTGATTCGCACGAATCCGTTGAGAAATGGCCGAGATACGCCGTGTTACACTTGCGGATGATGAAATCTTGCTAGTTCTCGCGTTTTTGCAAGCGCGACACACGATGCACCGCGTTTCGTTCGATTCGTTCAAGAACTCTCGTATCTCGGTCATCCGCGAGTTTTTCGCGTCGAAAACGTGCTCCCCGTGCGTTTTAGACGCTAAAAACGCGTATGACACTTGATTCGCACGAATCCGTTGAGAAATGGCCGAGATACGCCGTGTTACACTTGCAGACGATGAAATCTTGCTAGTTCTCGCGTTTTGCAAGCGCGACACACGATGCACCGCGTTTCGTTCGATTCGTTCAAGAACTCTCGTATCTCGGACATCCGCGAGTTTTTCGCGTCGAAAACGTGCTCCCCGTGCGTTTTAGACGCTAAAAACGCGTATGACGCTTGATTCGCACGAATCCGTTGAGAAATGGCCGAGATACGCCGTGTTACACTTGCGGACGATGAAATCTTGCTAGTTCTCGCGTTTTGCAAGCGCGACACACGATGCACCGCGTTTCGTTCGATTCGTTCAAGAACTCTCGTATCTCGGACATCCGCGAGTTTTTCGCGTCGAAAACGTGCTCCCCGTGCGTTTTAGACGCTAAAAACGCGTATGACACTTGATTCGCACGAATCCGTTGAGAAATGGCCGAGATACGCCGTGTTACACTTGCGGACGATGAAATCTTGCTAGTTCTCGCGTTTTGCAAGCGCGACACACGATGCACCGCGTTTCGTTCGATTCGTTCAAGAACTCTCGTATCACGGACATCCGCGAGTTTTTTCGCGTCGAAAACGTGCTCCCCGTGCGTTTTAGACGCTAAAAACGCGTATGACACTTGATTCGCACGAATCCGTTGAGAAATGGCCGAGATACGCCGTGTTACACTTGCGGACGATGAAATCTTGCTAGCTCTCGCGTTTTGCAAGCGCGTCACACGATGCACCGCGTTTCGTTCGATTCGTTCAAGAACTCTCGTATCTCGGACATCCGCGAGTTTTTCGCGTCGAAAACGTGCTCCCCGTGCGTTTTAGACGCTAAAAACACGTATGACACTTGATTCGCACGAATCCGTTGAGAAATGGCCGAGATACGCCGTGTTACACTTGCGGACGATGAAATCTTGCCAGTTCTCGCGTTTTGCAAGCGCGACACACGATGCACCGCGTTTCGTTCGATTCGTTCAAGAACTCTCGTATCTCGGACATCCGCGAGTTTTTCGCGTCGAAAACGTGCTCCCCGTGCGTTTTAGACGCTAAAAACGCGTATGACACTTGATTCGCACGACTCCGTTGAGAAATGGCCGAGATACGCCGTGTTACACTTGCGGACGATGAAATCTTGCTAGTTCTCGCGTTTTGCAGGTGCGACACACGATGCACCGCGTTTCGTTCGATTCGTTCAAGAACTCTCGTATCTCGGACATCCGCGAGTTTTTCGCGTCGAAAACGTGCTCCCCGTGCGTTTTAGACGCTAAAAACGCGTATGACACTTGATTCGCACGAATCCGTTGAGAAATGGCCGAGATACGCCGTGTTACACTTGCGGACGATGAAATCTTGCTAGTTCTCGCGTTTTGCAAGCGCGACACACGATGCACCGCGTTTCGTTCGATTCGTTCAAGAACTCTCGTATCTCGGACATCCGCGAGTTTTTCGCGTCGAAAACGTGCTCCTCGTGCGTTTTAGACGCTAAAAACGCGTATGACACTTGATTCGCACGAATCCGTTGAGAAATGGCCGAGATACGCCGTGTTACACTTGCGGACGGTGAAATCTTGCTAGTTCTCGCGTTTTGCAAGCGCGACACACGATGCACCGCGTTTCGTTCGATTCGTTCAAGAACTCTCGTATCTCGGACATCCGCGAGTTTTTCGCGTGGAAAACGTGCTCCCCGTGCGTTTTAGACGCTAAAAACGCGTATGACACTTGATTCGCACGAATCCGTTGAGAAATGGCCGAGATACGGCGTGTTACACTTGCGGACGATGAAATCTTGCTAGTTCTCGCGTTTTGCAAGCGCGACACAGGATGCACCGCGTTTCGTTCGATTCGTCCAAGAACTCTCGTATCTCGGACATCCGCGAGTTTTTCGCGTCGAAAACGTGCTACCCGTGCGTTTTAGACGCTAAAAACGCGTATGACACTTGATTCGCACGAATCCGTTGAGAAATGGCCGAGATACGCCGTGTTACACTTGCGGACGATGAAATCTTGCTAGTTCTCGCGTTTTGCAAGCGCGACACACGATGCACCGCGTTTCGTTCGATTCGTTCAAGAACTCTCGGATCTCGGACATCCGCGAGTTTTTCGCGTCGAAAACGTGCTCCCCGTGCGTTTTAGACGCTAAAAACGCGTATGACACTTGATTCGCACGAATCCGTTGAGAAATGGCCGAGATACGCCGTGTTACACTTGCGGACGATGAAATCTTGCTAGTTCTCGCGTTTTGCAAGCGCGACACACGATGCACCGCGTTTCGTTCGGTTCGTTCAAGAACTCTCGTATCTCGGACATCCGCGAATTTTTCGCGTCGAAAACGTGCTCCCCGTGCGTTTTAGACGCTAAAAACGCGTATGACACTTGATTCGCACGAATCCGTTGAGAAATGGCCGAGATACGCCGTGATACACTTGCGGACGATGAAATCTTGCTAGTTCTCGCGTTTTGCAAGCGCGACACACGATGCACCGCGTTTCGTTCGGTTCGTTCAAGAACTCTCGTATCTCGGACATCCGCGAATTTTTCGCGTCGAAAACGTGCTCCCCGTGCGTTTTAGACGCTACAAACGCGTATGACACTTGATTCGCACGAATCCGTTGAGAAATGGCCGAGATACGCCGTGATACACTTGCGGACGATGAAATCTTGCTAGTTCTCGCGTTTTGCAAGCGCGACACACGATGCACCGCGTTTCGTTCGATTCGTTCAAGAACTCTCGTATCTCGGTCATCCGCGAGTTTTTCGCGTCGAAAACGTGCTCTCCGTGCGTTTTAGACGCTAAAAACGCGTATGACACTTGATTCGCACGAATCCGTTGAGAAATGGCCGAGATACGCCGTGTTACACTTGCAGACGATGAAATCTTGCTAGTTCTCGCGTTTTGCAAGCGCGACACACGATGCACCGCGTTTCGTTCGATTCGTTCAAGAACTCTCGTATCACGGACATCCGCGAGTTTTTCGCGTCGAAAACGTGCTCCCCGTGCGTTTTAGACGCTAAAAACGCGTATGACGCTTGATTCGCACGAATCCGTTGAGAAATGGCCGAGATACGCCGTGTTACACTTGCGGACGATGAAATCTTGCTAGTTCTCGCGTTTTGCAAGCGCGACACACGATGCACCGCGTTTCGTTCGATTCGTTCAAGAACTCTCGTATCTCGGACATCCGCGAGTTTTTCCGCGTCGAAAACGTGCTCCCCGTGCGTTTTAGACGCTAAAAACGCGTATGACACTTAATTCGCACGAATCCGTTGAGAAATGGCCGAGATACGCCGTGTTACACTTGCGGACGATGAAATCTTGCTAGTTCTCGCGTTTTGCAAGCGCGACACACGATGCACCGCGTTTCGTTCGATTCGTTCAAGAACTCTCGTATCTCGGACATCCGCGAGTTTTTCGCGTCGAAAACGTGCTCCCCGTGCGTTTTAGACGCTAAAAACGCGTATGACACTTGATTCGCACGAATCCGTTGAGAAATGGCCGAGATACGCCGTGTTACACTTGCGGACGATGAAATCTTGCTAGTTCTCGCGTTTTGCAAGCGCGACACACGATGCACCGCGTTTCGTTCGATTCGTTCAAGAACTCTCGTATCTCGGACATACGCGAGTTTTTCGCGTCGAAAACGTGCTCCCCGTGCGTTTTAGACGCTAAAAACGCGTATGACACTTGACTCGCACGAATCCGTTGAGAAATGGCCGAGATACGCCGTGTTACACTTGCGGACGATGAAATCTTGCTAGTTCTCGCGTTTTGCAAGCGCGACACACGATGCACCGCGTTTCGTTCGATTCGTTCAAGAACTCTCGTATCTCGGACATCCGTGAGTTTTTCGCGTCGAAAACGTGCTCCCCGTGCGTTTTAGACGCTAAAAACGCGTATGACACTTGATTCGCACGAATCCGTTGAGAAATGGCCGAGATACGCCGTGTTACACTTGCGGACGATGAAATCTTGCTAGTTCTCGCGTTTTGCAAGCGCGACACACGATGCACCGCGTTTCGTTCGATTCGTTCAAGAACTCTCGTATCTCGGACATCCGCGAGTTTTTCGCGTCGAAAACGAGCTCCCCGTGCGTTTTAGACGCTAAAAACGCGTATGACACTTGATTCGCACGAATCCGTTGAGAAATGGCCGAGATACGCCGTGTTACACTTGCGGACGATGAAATCTTGCTAGTTCTCGCGTTTTGCAAGCGCGACACACGATGCACCGCGTTTCGTTCGATTCGTTCAAGAACTCTCGTATCTCGGACATCCGCGAGTTTTTCGCGTCGAAAACGTGCTCCCCGTGCGTTTTAGACGCTAAAAACGCGTATGACACTTGATTCGCACGAATCCGTTGAGAAATGGCCGAGATACGCCGTGTTACACTTGCGGACGATGAAATCTTGCTAGATCTCGCGTTTTGCAAGCGCGACACACGATGCACCGCGTTTCGTTCGATTCGTTCAAGAACTGTCGTATCTCGGACATCCGCGAGTTTTTCGCGTCGAAAACGTGCTCCCCGTGCGTTTTAGACGCTAAAAACGCGTATGACACTTGATTCGCACGAATCCGTTGAGAAATGGCCGAGATACGCCGTGTTACACTTGCGGACGATGAAATCTTGCTAGTTCTCGCGTTTTGCAAGCGCGACACACGATGCACCGCGTTTCGTTTGATTCGTTCAAGAACTCTCGTATCTCGGACATCCGCGAGTTTTTCGCGTCGAAAACGTGCTCCCCGTGCGTTTTAGACGCTAAAAACGCGTATGACACTTGATTCGCACGAATCCGTTGAGAAATGGCCGAGATACGCCGTGTTACACTTGCGGACGATGAAATCTTGCTAGTTCTCGCGTTTTGCAAGCGCGACACACGATGCACCGCGTTTCGTTCGATTCGTTCAAGAACTCTCGTATCTCGGACATCCGCGAGTTTTTCGCGTCGAAAACGTGCTCCCCGTGCGTTTTAGACGCTAAAAACGCGTATGACACTTGATTCGCACGAATCCGTTGAGAAATGGCCGAGATACGCCGTGTTACACTTGCGGACGATGAAATCTTGCTAGTTCTCGCGTTTTGCAAGCGCGACACACGATGCACCGCGTTTCGTTCGATTCGTTCAAGAACTCTCGTATCTCGGACATCCGCGAGTTTTTCGCGTCGAAAACGTGCTCCCCGTGCGTTTTAGACGCTAAAAACGCGTATGACACTTGATTCGCACGAATCCGTTGAGAAATGGCCGAGATACGCCGTGTTACACTTGCGGACGATGAAATCTTGCTAGTTCTCGCGTTTTGCAAGCGCGACACACGATGCACCGCGTTTCGTTCGATTCGTTCAAGAACTCTCGGATCTCGGACATCCGCGAGTTTTTCGCGTCGAAAACGTGCTCCCCGTGCGTTTTAGACGCTAAAAACGCGTATGACACTTGATTCGCACGAATCCGTTGAGAAATGGCCGAGATACGCCGTGTTACACTTGCGGACGATGAAATCTTGCTAGTTCTCGCGTTTTGCAAGCGCGACACACGATGCACCGCGTTTCGTTCGATTCGTTCAAGAACTCTCGTATCTCGGACATCCGCGAGTTTTTCGCGTCGAAAACGTGCTCCCCGTGCGTTTTAGACGCTAAAAACGCGTATGACACTTGATTCGCACGAATCCGTTGAGAAATGGCCGAGATACGCCGTGTTACACTTGCGGACGATGAAATCTTGCTAGTTCTCGCGTTTTGCAAGCGCGACACACGATGCACCGCGTTTCGTTCGATTCGTTCAAGAACTCTCGTATCTCGGACATCCGCGAGTTTTTTCGCGTCGAAAACGTGCTCCCCGTGCGTTTTAGACGCTAAAAACGCGTATGACACTTGATTCGCACGAATCCGTTGAGAAATGGCCGAGATACGCCGTGTTACACTTGCGGACGATGAAATCTTGCTAGTTCTCGCGTTTTGCAAGCGCGACACACGATGCACCGCGTTTCGTTCGATTCGTTCAAGAACTCTCGTATCTCGGACATCCGCGAGTTTTTCGCGTCGAAATCGTGCTCCCCGTGCGTTTTAGACGCTAAAAACGCGTATGACACTTGATTCGCACGAATCCGTTGAGAAATGGCCGAGATACGCCGTGTTACACTTGCGGACGATGAAATCTTGCTAGTTCTCGCGTTTTGCAAGCGCGACACACGATGCACCGCGTTTCGTTCGATTCGTTCAAGAACTCTCGTATCTCGGACATCCGCGAATTTTTCGCGTCGAAAACGTGCTCCCCGTGCGTTTTAGACGCTAAAAACGCGTATGACACTTGATTCGCACGAATCCGTTGAGAAATGGCCGAGATACGCCGTGTTACACTTGCGGACGATGAAATCTTGCTAGTTCTCGCGTTTTGCAAGCGCGACACACGATGCACCGCGTTTCGTTCGATTCGTTCAAGAACTCTCGTATCTCGGTCATCCGCGAGTTTTTCGCGTCGAAAACGTGCTCCCCGTGCGTTTTAGACGCTAAAAACGCGTATGACACTTGATTCGCACGAATCCGTTGAGAAATGGCCGAGATACGCCGTGTTACACTTGCAGACGATGAAATCTTGCTAGTTCTCGCGTTTTGCAAGCGCGACACACGATGCACCGCGTTTCGTTCGATTCGTTCAAGAACTCTCGTATATCGGACATCCGCGAGTTTTTCGCGTCGAAAACGTGCTCCCCGTGCGTTTTAGACGCTAAAAACGCGTATGACGCTTGATTCGCACGAATCCGTTGAGAAATGGCCGAGATACGCCGAGTTACACTTGCGGACGATGAAATCTTGCTAGTTCTCGCGTTTTGCAAGCGCGACACACGATGCACCGCGTTTCGTTCGATTCGTTCAAGAACTCTCGTATCTCGGACATCCGCGAGTTTTTTCGCGTCGAAAACGTGCTCCCCGTGCGTTTTAGACGCTAAAAACGCGTATGACACTTGATTCGCACGAATCCGTTGAGAAATGGCCGAGATACGCCGTGTTACACTTGCGGACGATGAAATCTTGCTAGTTCTCGCGTTTTGCAAGCGCGACACACGATGCACCGCGTTTCGTTCGATTCGTTCAAGAACTCTCGTATCTCGGTCATCCGCGAGTTTTTCGCGTCGAAAACGTGCTCCCCGTGCGTTTTAGACGCTAAAAACGCGTATGACACTTGATTCGCACGAATCCGTTGAGAAATGGCCGAGATACGCCGTGTTACACTTGCAGACGATGAAATCTTGCTAGTTCTCGCGTTTTGCAAGCGCGACACACGATGCACCGCGTTTCGTTCGATTCGTTCAAGAACTCTCGTATATCGGACATCCGCGAGTTTTTCGCGTCGAAAACGTGCTCCCCGTGCGTTTTAGACGCTAAAAACGCGTATGACGCTTGATTCGCACGAATCCGTTGAGAAATGGCCGAGATACGCCGAGTTACACTTGCGGACGATGAAATCTTGCTAGTTCTCGCGTTTTGCAAGCGCGACACACGATGCACCGCGTTTCGTTCGATTCGTTCAAGAACTCTCGTATCTCGGACATCCGCGAGTTTTTCGCGTCGAAAACGTGCTCCCCGTGCGTTTTAGACGCTAAAAACGCGTATGACACTTGATTCGCACGAATCCGTTGAGAAATGGCCGAGATACGCCGTGTTACACTTGCAGACGATGAAATCTTGCTAGTTCTCGCGTTTTGCAAGCGCGACACACGATGCACCGCGTTTCGTTCGATTCGTTCAAGAACTCTCGTATCACGGACATCCGCGAGTTTTTCGCGTCGAAAACGTGCTCCCCGTGCGTTTTAGACGCTAAAAACGCGTATGACACTTGATTCGCACGAATCCGTTGAGAAATGGCCGAGATACGCCGTGTTACACTTGCGGACGATGAAATCTTGCTAGCTCTCGCGTTTTGCAAGCGCGTCACACGATGCACCGCGTCTCGTTCGATTCGTTCAAGAACTCTCGTATCTCGGACATCCGCGAGTTTTTCGCGTCGAAAACGTGCTCCCCGTGCGTTTTAGACGCTAAAAACACGTATGACACTTGATTCGCACGAATCCGTTGAGAAATGGCCGAGATACGCCGTGTTACACTTGCGGACGATGAAATCTTGCTAGTTCTCGCGTTTTGCAAGCGCGACACACGATGCACCGCGTTTCGTTCGATTCGTTCAAGAACTCTCGTATCTCGGACATCCGCGAGTTTTTCGCGTCGAAAACGTGCTCCCCGTGCGTTTTAGACGCTAAAAACGCGTATGACACTTGATTCGCACGACTCCGTTGAGAAATGGCCGAGATACGCCGTGTTACACTTGCGGACGATGAAATCTTGCTAGTTCTCGCGTTTTGCAGGTGCGACACACGATGCACCGCGTTTCGTTCGATTCGTTCAAGAACTCTCGTATCTCGGACATCCGCGAGTTTTTCGCGTCGAAAACGTGCTCCCCGTGCGTTTTAGACGCTAAAAACGCGTATGACACTTGATTCGCACGAATCCGTTGAGAAATGGTCGAGATACGCCGTGTTACACTTGCGGACGATGAAATCTTCCTAGTTCTCGCGTTTTGCAAGCGCGACACACGATGCACCGCGTTTCGTTCGATTCGTTCAAGAACTCTCGTATCTCGGACATCCGCGAGTTTTTCGCGTCGAAAACGTGCTCCCCGTGCGTTTTAGACGCTAAAAACGCGTATGACACTTGATTCGCACGAATCCGTTGAGAAATGGCCGAGATACGCCGTGTTACACTTGCGGACGATGAAATCTTGCTAGCTCTCGCGTTTTGCAAGCGCAACACACGATGCACCGCGTTTCGTTCGATTCGTTCAAGAACTCTCGTATCTCGGACATCCGCGAATTTTTCGCGTCGAAAACGGGCTCCCCGTGCGTTTTAGACGCTAAAAACGCGTATGACACTTGATTCGCACGAATCCGTTGAGAAATGGCCGAGATACGCCGTGTTACACTTGCGGACGATGAAATCTTCCTAGTTCTCGCGTTTTGCAAGCGCGACACACGATGCACCGCGTTTCGTTCGATTCGTTCAAGAACTCTCGTATCTCGGACATCCGCGAGTTTTTCGCGTCGAAAACGTGCTCCCCGTGCGTTTTAGACGCTAAAAACGCGTATGACACTTGATTCGTACGAATCCGTTGAGAAATGGCCGAGATACGCCGTGTTACACTTGCAGACGATGAAATCTTGCTAGTTCTCGCGTTTTGCAAGCGCGACACACGATGCACCGCGTTTCGTTCGATTCGTTCAAGAACTCTCGTATCTCGGACATCCGCGAGTTTTTCGCGTCGAAAACGTGCTCCCCGTGCGTTTTAGACGCTAAAAACGTGTATGACACTTGATTCGCACGAATCCGTTGAGAAATGGCCGAGATACGCCGTGTTACACTTGCGGACGATGAAATCTTGCTAGTTCTCGCGTTTTGCAAGCGCGACACACGATGCACCGCGTTTCGTTCGATTCGTTCAAGAACTCTCGTATCTCGGACATCCGCGAGTTTTTCGCGTCGAAAACGTGCTCCCCGTGCGTTTTAGACGCTAAAAACGTGTATGACACTTGATTCGCACGAATCCGTTGAGAAATGGCCGAGATACGCCGTGTTACACTTGCGGACGATGAAATCTTGCTAGTTCTCGCGTTTTGCAAGCGCGACACACGATGCACCGCGTTTCGTTCGATTCGTTCAAGAACTCTCGTATCTCGGACATCCGCGAGTTTTTCGCGTCGAAAACATGCTCCCCGTGCGTTTTAGACGCTAAAAACGCGTATGACACTTGATTCGCACGAATCCGTTGAGAAATGGCCGAGATACGCCGTGTTACACTTGCGGACGATGAAATCTTGCTAGCTCTCGCGTTTTGCAAGCGCGACACACGATGCACCGCGTTTCGTTCGAATCGTTCAAGAACTCTCGTATCTCGGACATCCGCGAGTTTTTCGCGTCGAAAACGTGCTCCCCGTGCGTTTTAGACGCTAAAAACACGTATGACACTTGATTCGCACGAATCCGTTGAGAAATGGCCGAGATACGCCGTGTTACACTTGCGGACGATGAAATCTTGCTAGTTCTCGCGTTTTGCAAGCGCGACACACGATGCACCGCGTTTCGTTCGATTCGTTCAAGAACTCTCGTATCTCGGACATCCGCGAGTTTTTCGCGTCGAAAACGTGCTCCCCGTGCGTTTTAGACGCTAAAAACGCGTATGACACTTGATTCGCACGAATCCGTTGAGAAATGGCCGAGATACGCCGTGTTACACTTGCGGACGATGAAATCTTGCTAGCTCTCGCGTTTTGCAAGCGCAACACACGATGCACCGCGTTTCGTTCGATTCGTTCAAGAACTCTCGTATCTCGGACATCCGCGAATTTTTCGCGTCGAAAACGGGCTCCCCGTGCGTTTTAGACGCTAAAAACGCGTATGACACTTGATTCGCACGAATCCGTTGAGAAATGGCCGAGATACGCCGTGTTACACTTGCGGACGATGAAATCTTCCTAGTTCTCGCGTTTTGCAAGCGCGACACACGATGCACCGCGTTTCGTTCGATTCGTTCAAGAACTCTCGTATCTCGGACATCCGCGAGTTTTTCGCGTCGAAAACGTGCTCCCCGTGCGTTTTAGACGCTAAAAACGCGTATGACACTTGATTCGTACGAATCCGTTGAGAAATGGCCGAGATACGCCGTGTTACACTTGCAGACGATGAAATCTTGCTAGTTCTCGCGTTTTGCAAGCGCGACACACGATGCACCGCGTTTCGTTCGATTCGTTCAAGAACTCTCGTATCTCGGACATCCGCGAGTTTTTCGCGTCGAAAACGTGCTCCCCGTGCGTTTTAGACGCTAAAAACGTGTATGACACTTGATTCGCACGAATCCGTTGAGAAATGGCCGAGATACGCCGTGTTACACTTGCGGACGATGAAATCTTGCTAGTTCTCGCGTTTTGCAAGCGCGACACACGATGCACCGCGTTTCGTTCGATTCGTTCAAGAACTCTCGTATCTCGGACATCCGCGAGTTTTTCGCGTCGAAAACGTGCTCCCCGTGCGTTTTAGACGCTAAAAACGTGTATGACACTTGATTCGCACGAATCCGTTGAGAAATGGCCGAGATACGCCGTGTTACACTTGCGGACGATGAAATCTTGCTAGTTCTCGCGTTTTGCAAGCGCGACACACGATGCACCGCGTTTCGTTCGATTCGTTCAAGAACTCTCGTATCTCGGACATCCGCGAGTTTTTCGCGTCGAAAACATGCTCCCCGTGCGTTTTAGACGCTAAAAACGCGTATGACACTTGATTCGCACGAATCCGTTGAGAAATGTCCGAGATACGCCGTGTTACACTTGCGGACGATGAAATCTTGCTAGCTCTCGCGTTTTGCAAGCGCGACACACGATGCACCGCGTTTCGTTCGAATCGTTCAAGAACTCTCGTATCTCGGACATCCGCGAGTTTTTCGCGTCGAAAACGTGCTCCCCGTGCGTTTTAGACGCTAAAAACACGTATGACACTTGATTCGCACGAATCCGTTGAGAAATGGCCGAGATACGCCGTGTTACACTTGCGGACGATGAAATCTTGCTAGTTCTCGCGTTTTGCAAGCGCGACACACGATGCACCGCGTTTCGTTCGATTCGTTCAAGAACTCTCGTATCTCGGACATCCGCGAGTTTTTCGCGTCGAAAACGTGCTCCCCGTGCGTTTTAGACGCTAAAAACGCGTATGACACTTGATTCGCACGAATCCGTTGAGAAATGGCCGAGATACGCCGTGTTACACTTGCGGACGATGAAATCTTGCTAGTTCTCGCGTTTTGCAAGCGCGACACACGATGCACCGCGTTTCGTTCGATTCGTTCAAGAACTCTCGTATCTCGGACATCCGCGAGTTTTTCGCGTCGAAAACGTGCTCCCCGTGCGTTTTAGACGCTAAAAACGCGTATGACACTTGATTCGCACGAATCCGTTGAGAAATGGCCGAGATACGCCGTGTTACACTTGCGGACGATGAAATCTTGCTAGTTCTCGCTTTTTGCAAGCGCGACACACGATGCACCGCGTTTCGTTCGATTCGTTCAAGAACTCTCGTATCTCGGACATCCGCGAGTTTTTCGCGTCGAAAACGTGCTCCCCGTGCGTTTTAGACGCTAAAAACGCGTATGACACTTGATTCGCACGAATCCGTTGAGAAATGGCCGAGATACGCCGTGTTACACTTGCGGACGATGAAATCTTGCTAGTTCTCGCGTTTTGCAAGCGCGACACACGATGCACCGCGTTTCGTTCGATTCGTTCAAGAACTCTCGTATCTCGGACATCCGCGAGTTTTTCGCGTCGAAAACGTGCTCGCCGTTGCGTTTTAGACGCTAAAAACGCGTATGGCACTTGATTCGCACGAATCCGTTGAGAAATGGCCGAGATACGCCGTGTTACACTTGCGGACGATGAAATCTTGCTAGTTCTCGCGTTTTGCAAGCGCGACACACGATGCACCGCGTTTCGTTCGATTCGTTCAAGAACTCTCGTATCTCGGACATCCGCGAGTTTTTATCGTCGGAAACGTGCTCCCCGTGCGTTTTAGACGCTAAAAACGCGTATGACACTTGATTCGCACGAATCCGTTGAGAAATGGCCGAGATACGCCGTGTTACACTTGCGGACGATGAAATCTTGCTAGTTCTCGCGTTTTGCAAGCGCGACACCCGATGCACCGCGTTTCGTTCGATTCGTTCAAGAACTCTCGTATCTCGGACATCCGCGAGTTTTTCGCGTCGAAAACGTGCTCCCCGTGCGTTTTAGACGCTAAAAACGCGTATGACACTTGATTCGCACGAATCCGTTGAGAAATGGCCGAGATACGCCGTGTTACACTTGCGGACGATGAAATCTTGCTAGTTCTCGCGTTTTGCAAGCGCGACACACGATGCACCGCGTTTCGTTCGATTCGTTCAAGAACTCTCGTATCTCGGACATCCGCGAGTTTTTCGCGTCGAAAACGTGCTCCCTGTGCGTTTTAGACGCTAAAAACGCGTATGACACTTGATTCGCACGAATCCGTTGAGAAATGGCCGAGATACGCCGTGTTACACTTGCGGACGATGAAATCTTGCTAGTTCTCGCGTTTTGCAAGCGCGACACACGATGCACCGCGTTTCGTTCGATTCGTTCAAGAACTCTCGTATCTCGGACATCCGCGAGTTTTTCGCGTCGAAAACGTGCTCCCCGTGCGTTTTAGACGCTAAAAACGCGTATGACACTTGATTCGCACGAATCCGTTGAGAAATGGCCGAGATACGCCGTGTTACACTTGCGGACGATGAAATCTTGCTAGTTCTCGCGTTTTGCAAGCGCGACACACGATGCACCGCGTTTCGTTCGATTCGTTCAAGAACTCTCGTATCTCGGACATCCGCGAGTTTTTCGCGTCGAAAACGTGCTCCCCGTGCGTTTTAGACGCTAAAAACGCGTATGACACTTGATTCGCACGAATCCGTTGAGAAATGGCCGAGATACGCCGTGTTACACTTGCGGACGATGAAATCTTGCTAGTTCTCGCGTTTTGCAAGCGCGACACACGATGCACCGCGTTTCGATCGATTCGTTCAAGAACTCTCGTATCTCGGACATCCGCGAGTTTTTCGCGTCGAAAACGTGCTCCCTGTGCGTTTTAGACGCTAAAAACGCGTATGACACTTGATTCGCACGAATCCGTTGAGAAATGGCCGAGATACGCCGTGTTACACTTGCGGACGATGAAATCTTGCTAGTTCTCGCGTTTTGCAAGCGCGACACACGATGCACCGCGTTTCGTTCGATTCGTTCAAGAACTCTCGTATCTCGGACATCCGCGAGTTTTTCGCGTCGAAAACGTGCTCGCCGTTGCGTTTTAGACGCTAAAAACGCGTATGACACTTGATTCGCACGAATCCGTTGAGAAATGGCCGAGATACGCCGTGTTACACTTGCGGACGATGAAATCTTGCTAGTTCTCGCGTTTTGCAAGCGCGACACACGATGCACCGCGTTTCGTTCGATTCGTTCAAGAACTCTCGTATCTCGGACATCCGCGAGTTTTTCGCGTCGAAAACGTGCTCCCTGTGCGTTTTAGACGCTAAAAACGCGTATGACACTTGATTCGCACGAATCCGTTGAGAAATGGCCGAGATACGCCGTGTTACACCTGCGGACGATGAAATCTTGCTAGTTCTCGCGTTTTGCAAGCGCGACACACGATGCACCGCGTTTCGTTCGATTCGTTCAAGAACTCTCGTATCTCGGACATCCGCGAGTTTTTCGTTTCGAAAACGTGCTCCCCGTGCGTTTTAGACGCTAAAAACGCGTATGACACTTGATTCGCACGAATCCGTTGAGAAATGGCCGAGATACGCCGTGTTACACTTGCGGACGATGAAATCTTGCTAGTTCTCGCGTTTTGCAAGCGCGACACACGATGCACCGCGTTTCGTTCGATTCGTTCAAGAACTCTCGTATCTCGGACATCCGCGAGTTTTTCGCGTCGAAAACGTGCTCCCTGTGCGTTTTAGACGCTAAAAACGCGTATGACACTTGATTCGCACGAATCCGTTGAGAAATGGCCGAGATACGCCGTGTTACACTTGCGGACGATGAAATCTTGCTAGTTCTCGCGTTTTGCAAGCGCGACACACGATGCACCGCGTTTCGCTCGATTCGTTCAAGAACTCTCGTATCTCGGACATCCGTGAGTTTTTCGCGTCGAAAACGTGCTCCCCGTGCGTTTTAGACGCTAAAAACGCGTATGACACTTGATTCGCACGAATCCGTTGAGAAATGGCCGAGATACGCCGTGTTACATTTGCGGACGATGAAATTTTGCTAGTTCTCGCGTTTTGCAAGCGCGACACACGATGCACCGCGTTTCGTTCGATTCGTTCAAGAACTCTCGTATCTCGGACATCCGCGAGTTTTTCGCGTCGAAAACGTGCTCCCCGTGCGTCTTAGACGCTAAAAACGCGTATGACACTTGATTCGCACGAATCCGTTGAGAAATGGCCGAGATACGCCGTGTTACACTTGCGGACGATGAAATCTTGCTAGTTCTCGCGTTTTGCAAGCGCGACACACGATGCACCGCGTTTCTTTCGATTCGTTCAAGAACTCTCGTATCTCGGACATCCGCGAGTTTTTCGCGTCGAAAACGTGCTCCCCGTGCGTTTTAGACGCTAAAAACGCGTATGACACTTGATTCGCACGAATCCGTTGAGAAATGGCCGAGATACGCCGTGTTACACTTGCGGACGATGAAATCTTGCTAGTTCTCGACTTTTGCAATAGCGACACACGATGCACCGCGTTTCGTTCGATTCGTTCAAGAACTCTCGTATCTCGGACATCCGCGAGTTTTTCGCGTCGAAAACGTGCTCCCCGTGCGTTTTAGACGCTAAAAACGCGTATGACACTTGATTCGCACGAATCCGTTCAGAAATGGCCGAGATACGCCGTGTTACACTTGCGGACGATGAAATCTTGCTAGTTCTCGCGTTTTACAAGCGCGACACACGATGCACCGCGTTTCGTTCGATTCGTTCAAGAACTCTCGTATCTCGGACATCCGCGAGTTTTTCGCATTGAAAACGTGCTCCCCGTGCGTTTTAGACGCTAAAAACGCGTATGACACTTGATTCGCACGAATCCGTTGAGAAATGGCCGAGATACGCCGTGTTACACTTACGGACGATGAAATCTTGCTAGTTCTCGCGTTTTGCAAGCGCGACACACGATGCACCGCGTTTCGTTCGATTCGTTCAAGAACTCTCGTATCTCGGACATCCGCGAGTTTTTCGCGTCGAAAACGTGCTCCCCGTGCGTTTTAGAAGCTAAAAACGCGTATGACACTTGATTCGCACGAATCCGTTGAGAAATGGCCGAGATACGCCGTGTTACACTTGCGGACGATGAAATGTTGCTAGTTCTCGCGTTTTGCAAGCGCGACACACGATGCACCGCGTTTCGTTCGATTCGTTCAAGAACTCTCGTATCTCGGACATCCGCGAGTTTTTCGCGTCGAAAACGTGCTCCCCGTGCGTTTTAGACGCTAAAAACGCGTATGACACTTGATTCGCACGAATCCGTTGAGAAATGGCCGAGATACGCCGTGTTACACTTGCGGACGATGAAATCTTGCTAGTTCTCGCGTTTTGCAAGCGCGACACACGATGCACCGCGTTTCGTTCGATTCGTTCAAGAACTCTCGTATCTCGGACATCCGCGAGTTTTTCGCGTCGAAAACGTACTCCCCGTGCGTTTTAGACGCTAAAAACGCGTATCACACTTGATTCGCACGAATCCGTTGAGAAATGGCCGAGATACGCCGTGTTACACTTGCGGACGATGAAATCTTGCTAGTTCTCGCGTTTTGCAAGCGCGACACACGATGCACCGCGTTTCGTTCGATTCGTTCAAGAACTCTCGTATCTCGGACATCCGCGAGTTTTTCGCGTCGAAAACGTGCTCCCCGTGCGTTTTAGACGCTAAAAACGCGTATGACACTTGATTCGCACGAATCCGTTGAGAAATGGCCGAGATACGCCGTGTTACACTTGCGGACGATGAAATCTTGCTAGTTCTCGCGTTTTGCAAGCGCGACACACGATGCACCGCGTTTCGTTCGATTCGTTCAAGAACTCTCGTATCTCGGACATCCGCGAGTTTTTCGCGTCGAAAACGTGCTCCTCGTGCGTTTTAGACACTAAAAACGCGTATTACACTTGATTAGCACGAATCCGTTGAGAAATGGCCGAGATACGCCGTGTTACATTTGCGGACGATGAAATCTTGCTAGTTCTCGCGTTTTGCAAGCGCGACACACGATGCACCGCGTTTCGTTCGATTCGTTCAAGAACTCTCGTATCTCGGACATCCGCGAGTTTTTCGCGTCGAAAACGTGCTCCCCGTGCGTTTTAGACGCTAAAAACGCGTGTGACACTTGATTCGCACGAATCCGTTGAGAAATGGCCGAGATACGCCGTGTTACACTTGCGGACGATGAAATCTTGCTAGTTCTCGCGTTTTGCAAGCGCGACACACGATGCACCGCGTTTCGTTCGATTCGTTCAAGAACTCTCGTATCTCGGACATCCGCGAGTTTTTCGCGTCGAAAACGTGCTCCCCGTGCGTTTTAGACGCTAAAAACGCGTATGACACTTGATTCGCACGAATCCGTTGAGAAATGGCCGAGATACGCCGTATTACACTTGCGCACGATGAAATCTTGCTAGTTCTCGCGTTTTGCAAGCGCGACACACGATGCACCGCGTTTCGTTCGATTCGTTCAAGAACTCTCGTATCTCGGACATCCGCGAGTTTTTCGCGTCGAAAACGTGCTCCTCGTGCGTTTTAGACGCTAAAAACGCGTATGACACTTGATTAGCACGAATCCGTTGAGAAATGGCCGAGATACGCCGTGTTACATTTGCGGACGATGAAATCTTGCTAGTTCTCGCGTTTTGCAAGCGCGACACACGATGCACCGCGTTTCGTTCGATTCGTTCAAGAACTCTCGTATCTCGGACATCCGCGAGTTTTTCGCGTCGAAAACGTGCTCCCCGTGCTTTTTAGACGCTAAAAACGCGTGTGACACTTGATTCGCACGAATCCGTTGAGAAATGGCCGAGATACGCCGTGTTACACTTGCGGACGATGAAATCTTGCTAGTTCTCGCGTTTTGCAAGCGCGACACACGATGCACCGCGTTTCGTTCGATTCGTTCAAGAACTCTCGTATCTCGGACATCCGCGAGTTTTTCGCGTCGAAAACGTGCTCCCCGTGCGTTTTAGACGCTAAAAACGCGTATGACACTTGATTCGCACGAATCCGTTGAGAAATGGCCGAGATACGCCGTGTTACACTTGCGGACGATGAAATCTTGCTAGTTCTCGCGTTTTGCAAGCGCGACACACGATGCACCGCGTTTCGTTCGATTCGTTCAAGAACTCTCGTATCTCGGACATCCGCGAGTTTTTCGCGTCGAAAACGTGCTCCCCGTGCATTTTAGACGCTAAAAACGCGTATGACACTCGATTCGCACGAATCCGTTTAGAAATGGCCGAGATACGCCGTGTTACACTTGCGGACGATGAAATCTTGCTAGTTCTCGCGTTTTGCAAGCGCGACACACGATGCACCGCGTTTTGTTCGATTCGTTCAAGAACTATCGTATCTCGGACATCCGCGAGTTTTCCGCGTCGAAAACGTGCTCCCCGTGCGTTTTAGACGCTAAAAACGCGTGTGACACTTGATCCGCACGAATCCGTTGGGAAATGGCCGAGATACGCCGTGTTACACTTGCGGACGATGAAATCTTGCTAGTTCTCGCGTTTTGCAAGCGCGACACACGATGCACCGCGTTTCGTTCGATTCGTTCAAGAACTCTCGTATCTCGGACATCCGCGAGTTTTTCGCGTCGAAAACGTGCTCCCCGTGCGTTTTAGACGCTAAAAACGCGTATGACACTTGATTCGAACGAATCCGTTGAGAAATGGCCGAGATACGCCGTGTTACACTTGCGGACGATGAAATCTTGCTAGTTCTCGCGTTTTGCAAGCGCGACACACGATGCACCGCGTTTCGTTCGATTCGTTCAAGAACTCTCGTATCTCGGACATCCGCGAGTTTTTCGCGTCGAAAACGTGCTCCCCGTGCGTTTTAGACGCTAAAAACGCGTATGACACTTGATTCGCACGAATCCGTTGAGAAATGGCCGAGATACGCCGTGTTACACTTGCGGACGATGAAATCTTGCTAGTTCTCGCGTTTTGCAAGCGCGACACACGATGCACCGCGTTTCGTTCGATTCGTTCAGGAACTCTCGTATCTCGGACATCCGCGAGTTTTTCGCGTCGAAAACGTGCTCCCCGTGCGTTTTAGACGCTAAAAACGCGTGACACTTGATTCGCACGAATCCGTTGAGAAATGGCCGAGATACGCCGTGTTACATTTGCGGACGATGAAATCTTGCTAGTTCTCGCGTTTTGCAAGCGCGACACACGATGCACCGCGTTTCGTTCGATTCGTTCAAGAACTCTCGTATCTCGGACATCCGCGAGTTTTTCGCGTCGAAAACGTGCTGCCCGTGCGTTTTAGACGCTAAAAACGCGTATGACACTTGATTCGCACGAATCCGTTGAGAAATGGCCGAGATACGCCGTGTTACACTTGCGGACGATGAAATCTTGCTAGTTCTCGCGTTTTGCAAGCGCGACACACGATGCACCGCGTTTCGTTCGATTCGTTCAAGAACTCTCGTATCTCGGACATCCGCGAGTTTTTCGCGTCGAAAACGTGCTCCCCGTGCGTTTTAGACGCTAAAAACGCGTATGACACTTGATTCGCACGAATCCGTTGAGAAATGGCCGAGATACGCCGTGTTACACTTGCGGACGATGAAATCTTGCTAGTTCTCGCGTTTTGCAAGCGCGACACACGATGCACCGCGTTTCGTTCGATTCGTTCAAGAACTCTCGCATCTCGGACATCCGCGAGTTTTTCGTGTCGAAAACGTGCTCCCCGTGCGTTTTAGACGCTAAAAACGCGTATGACACTTGATTCGCACGAATCCGTTGAGAAATGGCCGAGATTCGCCGTGTTACACTTGCAGACGTAGAAATCTTGCTAGTTCTCGCGTTTTGCAAGCGCGACACACGATGCACCGTGTTTCGTTCGATACGTTCAAGAACTCTCGTATCTCGGACATCCGCGAGTTTTTCGCGTCGAAAACGTGCTCCCCGTGCGTTTTAGACGCTAAAAACGCGTATGACACTTGATTCGCACGAATCCGTTGAGAAATGGCCGAGATACGCCGTGTTACACTTGCGGACGATGAAATCTTGCTAGTTCTCGCGTTTTGCAAGAGCGACACACGATGCACCGAGTTTCGTTCGATTCGTTCAAGAACTCTCGTATCTCGGACATCCGCGAGTTTTTCGTGTCGAAAACGTGCTCCCCGTGCGTTTTAGACGCTAAAAACGCGTATGACACTTGATTCGCACGAATACGTTGAGAAATGGCCGAGATACGCCGTGTTACACTTGCGGACGATGAAATCTTGCTAGTTCTCGCGTTTTGCGAGCGCGACACACGATGCACCGCGTTTCGTTCGATTCGTTCAAGAACTCTCGTATCTCGGACATCCGCGAGTTTTTCGCGTCGAAAACGTGCTCCCCGTGCGTTTTAGACGCTAAAAACGCGTATGACACTTGATTCGCACGAATCCGTTGAGAAATGGCCGAGATACGCCGTGTTACACTTGCGGACGATGAAATCTTGCTAGTTCTCGCGTTTTGCAAGCGCGACACACGATGCACCGCGTTTCGTTCGATTCGTTCAAGAACTCTCGTATCTCGGACATCCGCGAGTTTTTCGCGTCGAAAACGTGCTCCCCGTGCGTTTTAGACGCTAATAACGCGTATGACACTTGATTCGCACGAATCCGTTGAGAAATGGCCGAGATACGCCCTGTTACACTTGCGGACGATGAAATCTTGCTAGTTCTTGCGTTTTGCAAGCGCCACACACGATGCACCGCGTTTCGTTCGATTCGTTCAAGAACTCTCGCATCTCGGACATCCGCGAGTTTTTCGCGTCGAAAACGTGCTCCACGTGCGTTTTAGACGCTAAAAACGCGTATGACACTTGATTCGCACGAATCCGTTGAGGAATGGCCGAGATACGCCGTGTTACACTTGCGGACGATTGTTTGGGATTGGCGCTTCCTTTTGGACCCGTCCGCATGCTGCTCGCCTCAACCTGTAAATCTTGTCCCGTGCGCCTCGCACCTAGTGTACTTGTGTACACTCCTTGTTTACGTAATCTGTCGCGTTCTATTTTTAAGCCCAGGCGTTACTCGATTGTCTCTGTCTGGTCCGTTGCGTTTATCAGTGACCCTGATTGGTCATGGTAATGAGTCGGTGGTGGGAGTTCCCGCTTCCGGCGTCTCCGCGTCTCGCGCGGGTGCGAGACGTCCTGTTCTTTCTCGTACGCCGTACAGAAACATTGTAATATTTGCAGAGGTGAAACACGTGTTGTGCTGACCTTCCCGCCATATTGGGCATTACCTTATCGCGAGTGCGTCCGTATCTTCGCCTACTTTGATTTAAATTACAAGTGCGTGTTTGAGCACTTAAAGCGCGTATTTCTTTAATTCGCGTTATTTTGTTTTATTAATTTCCGCTCGTCAGAGCAATTTTGGCCTGACGTGATTCCGACCTTCCTTGCGACCGCGGCGGCGTATCCCCGCGCGCGCTTGTGTGTGCGGTCGCACTCTTCCTTCCGAGATCCTGAGGTGTGCGTAGCGTGATATTTGCCGCTACGTCCCTCGTTCCGTTTGTCCGAGGTACTCGCGCACTGTCTGACGTGTTGGCGAGCCTCTTCCTTCCTACACACTCCCTTTAAAGGCGAACTTACAGTGCTAATTTTCATTTCTTTTTTTTTGATTTCATTATTTATTCTATAAACTAGTGCGGTAATTTTAAGAGATTTTAAATTGTGAATAGCGTGTGCGGTGTATATATATATATCCTTTTTCATTTTTCTGCGTTCAAATAAACGGTGGTACTTCCCGTCAGTGAAGTAGAGTTACGCCTACGTCTATAACTCTCCACTTTCCTGGACTGCCCCCAGTCCGATCCAGGCATATCGCGTTTGTGGCGCGATTCATAAACATGGTCCTTCGAGCCGGATAGGGAAAGTGAAATTAAGTGCGCGAGTGATTTTGTGCCGTGTCGGTCGTTTCGTCGCTGTATCCACGTACGCCGATTACGTCTCGCTCGCCACGTGCTGAACCGGAAGCCGCCATTTTGGATTCTTGACGACGCACGACCTCTGCTGCCCGCACACATTTCCGCAGTGGATGCCATATTGCCTTCCTCCGACGAGGCTGCCGTGAAACATTGACCGCCGAGGATTGACGAGTCGAATTCAGCGCCCCTGTCGGTTGACTTCTTTCTTTTGTTTTATTAATTTAAACTAGCGATTTGCTCCTGTGGTTTTCTCCTTTTGTTTTCTTTTCAGTTTATTGATAAAGATGTCCAACGTTGAGGATTTGATATCAGCGCAGGAGGATGGACTGGAGCAGGTGGCGTATTGCCTCGCCAGTTTCATCAAACTGTCGAAACCCAGGAGGACCAAGATGGCGCTTGAGAATCGCCTTGCGGACGCTGCGCGCATTTGGGAAGAGTGCCGTTCCCGCCACCAGGAGATCATCATGCTCGCAGATGACTCCTTTAAGAAGACGCACGCATATTTCAAAGAACATGTGTTTAGAACAATGACCGATACCTTTAACGATGTGCGCGATACACTACACGACCACCTCTCCGCATTGACACCAGCCACTAGTGCAGTACCGCCTTCCTCGGGCGCCGCCGGTGCTGAGGGTGACTCGCGCTCTTTAGCAATTGCTCTGCCTACGATTCCTCTTCCGAAGTTTAGTGGGGATATAACAGCTTGGGCCAGTTTTAGAGATATTTTTGTTTCTCTTGTAGCGTCGCGCAAAGATTTGTCGGATTTGCAGCGGTTACATTATTTGAAGGCCAGCTTAGTAGGAGATGCGGGGCGTTTGTTAGCCAATACTCCTGTTGTAGAGGGTAATTATGCGGAGGCATGGTCGATCGTATCGGAGCGATATGAGAGGAAACGCGCCATCCTCCACTCCCATTTGCAACGCGTGGTAGATCACCCGAAAGTCGGTGCCGGTTCCATACGAGACCTCAAGAGTTTGTTGGATATCAGCCGGGAAGTGCGTGCTGCCTTCCTTGCTGAATCAAGATTACCCGAGTTAGGGGAAGATACTTTTGTTTTTTTGTTGGTCACGAAACTAGACAAAGTCACGCGGCGAGAATGGGAGCTGTCCCTCGAGGATATTAATTTGATGCCTACCTTTGTTTTGCTGAGCGACTTTCTCAAGACGCGTATTGGCGCTTGGGAAACCTCAGAACCACTAGCTGCTTCCGAACACGTTGCAAAGGGAGTTAGAGCGAAAGTAGAGGTGACTCGCGCTCATCAGAGCTCTACGCCTAGTCAGGAAATTGCGTCTAGCGTGCGTTCTACTCGACGTTCTCCTACTAGGAGCGCTTGCGTTTGTTGCGGGGGATCACATCTCACTTACCAGTGTGCCAGATTTTTGTCCCTGTTAGTGCCGCAGAGAATTGCTCTGATACAGCGTCAACGTCGCTGCGTAAATTGTTTTGCTACCGGGCACTTAGGGAAGAATTGTCCTGGCAAATTTCGTTGCCGTTATTGCCAGAGTCTCCATCACACGTTATTACACATTGCAGACCGAACTCCGAAAGACTCTGAACACAAGCCGGCTCCTGCAACACCGTTCTCCTCCGCTCCTACGGTTCCTGTCGAGGAGGTGTCCCCGCCTGTGGTGAGCAGCCTCTCTCAGACCGCGCTTTGCTGTACGGTTTTGCCTACCGCGTCTGTAATCTTGAAAGGAGGTAACGGCCGTTCTGTCGAGGTTAGAGCCTTATTGGATCAAGGGTCACAATCCTCTTTTATTTCGCAGGCTCTGGTCAATTCGTTGAAGCCTCCCCTTAAACCCGTGTCTGTCGGCGTTACGGGAATTGGCGCCTCTTCCGTTGGTTCGGCGCGCCATATCGCGACCGTTACGTTGAAACCGCGTTTAGGTGCACATAGCGAGTTTCCAGTGACCGCTCTTGTTTTGCAGCGACTTACCTCCTACATTCCTCCGCCTGTGCCGGTATCTGCGGACTTGTCGCATTTATTTAATCTACCTTTGGCAGACCGTGCACCGTTTTCGAAAGCCGCGATTCATTTAATCATTGGAGCGGATTATTATTGTAATTTTTTGCGCGAGGGCTTAATTGCGGGACCTGTAAATTCCCCGTCCGCGCAAAATACGGTGTTTGGTTGGGTTTTGTCTGGCCAATTGGCGGCCCCATCGCAAACGAACGGTACCACCTCGTCCTGTCACCTCACGCTATCGGATCCTGATCCGTTACCCGAACTCCTTCAGGCGTTTTGGAATGTGGAAGAGGTTCCGGCTATTGTGCCACAGACAGAAGAGGATCGTGCTTGTGAGGCACATTTTGTAAATACTCACACTAGAATGGCAGACGGTCGTTATATGGTCCGTCTCCCTTTGCGTGTCGATCCTCCTATCCCAATAGGTGACACTTCTCGCGTCGCGCTTCGTATATTTCTGTTAAATGAGTCTCGTTCGAGAAATAAGCCCGAATTGTCGCTAGCGTATAACGAATTTTTGCGCGAATACGAGGCGCTAGGCCATATGACGCGAGTTCCGGATGGTGAACGTAACAGTCCCTCCGCCGTTTATTTTCCGCATCATCCTGTGGTAAAGGAGTCCAGCTCTACCACAAGAGTGCGCGTAGTTTTTAATGCGTCGGCTATATCGTCCAATGGTACCTCTTTTAATGATTTTTTGTTGGTTGGACCTAAACTACAGGCCAACTTATTTGGTATCATTCTCCGTTGGCGTACGTATAAATATGTGTACGCGGCGGACTTGGAGAAGATGTTCAGGCAGATGCCAGTCCATCCGGGTGATACTGATTATCAACGGATTTTTTGGCGCCCCCACCCTAAACAAGAAGTTCAGGAATTTCGTCTGACCACCGTAACTTATGGTACTGCTCCTGCGCCTTTTCTCGCGAATCGTGTAGTTAAGCAGCTCGTTGCCGACGAGGGCAAGAATTTCCCTCTCGCGTCTTCCATCCTTGAGCGCGAAATTTATGTCGATGACATAATGTTCGGAGGCGATGATTTGACTACTTTAGTTGAGACACGAATGCAACTGACTGGGCTTCTCAGGGCGGGCGGGTTTCGTCCTTACAAATGGATCTCCAATCACGACGTTTTGTTGGCTGATATGCCACGCGAAGATTTGAGTATTAGTTCCGACAAATTGCTTGGCGATGATTTACCACACAAGGTCTTGGGAGTTTACTGGGATCCTCCCCAAGATGCCTTTTTGTTTCGTGTGGAGCCGCAATCTGCCCCAGTTACCAAAAGGGCTTTTCTTTCGCTAATTTCGCGTATTTTTGACCCGCTTGGTTGGTTGACGCCGTTCCTTATTGGAGGTAAAATCCTTATGCAGAGGCTTTGGCTCCATAAGGTGGGTTGGGATGACGCCTTGCCGGTAGATCTGACCAACTCTCTTTCGTTCTTCGCTCAGCAATTAACCACGCTGAACAAAATTGTTGTTCCGCGCTGGACTCATCAGGCCGACTCGTCTTCCCGCTTGGAGCTCCACGGGTATGCGGATGCCTCGAATTCCGCATACTCGTCGGTAGTGTACTTGCGTGTGGAGACGAGCTGCGGCCTGGTGTATGTTTCATTATTGTATAGTAAGTCCAAAGTGGCTCCTCTCAAATTGTTGAGCATCCCCAGGTTAGAATTGTGTGCCGCGGTATTGCTGGTTAGGGCGATAGAGTTTGTGCAGCGTTCGATGGATTTGACGTCCATTCCTGTTTTTTGTTGGACGGATTCCATGACCGTGTTGTCTTGGATTCGTTCCCCCGCCTCTAACTGGAAGGTTTTTGTTGCTCACCGCGTCGCTAAAATTCATAGTTCGCTGCCGACCGCAACCTGGAGATATGTTCCCACCGGAGATAACCCGGCGGACTGTGCCTCCAGGGGTATTCCTGCCGACTCTTTGGTTGCTCATCCACTTTGGTGGAGTGGTCCTAGGTGGTTGCGTGCATCTTCGACGTCGTGGCCCCATACTCCAAACACCTCCATCGTGGAAACTGATTTAGAATCCCGCATTGTTACCAGCACTAGTGTGGCTGTTAGGGACACTGGTGGTGAGTGGGATCTCCCGCACAGGTTTTCCTCTTGGGGAAAACTCCTACGCGTAACTAGTCTTATATTCCGTTTTATATCTAGTCTTAAGCGTAGAATTAAGTTTACCGACTGTCTCCTCACTGCGCCTGAGATTGAGACAGCTCGCGTCTTTTGGCTAAAGCGGACCCAAGTGCACGAATTTGGTACTGTTTTATTGATTGATGGAAAGGCTTGCCTTCCCCAGACCCTCCGTAAATTTAGCACCTTGTCGCCATTTGTCGATGACAAGGGCCTTATCCGTGTGGGTGGACGCTTGAAAAATTCCACGCTCCCTTTCGAGGCCAAACATCCACTTTTGCTTCCTACTGGCCGTGTAGCTGAATTGTTGATAGCGCACGCGCACGCTTGTACACTGCATGGGGGCTTACGTGTTACCCTGCATTTCCTCCGCCAACGTTATTGGGTGGTAAATGGTCGTTCTATGGTCAAACAACATATCCATAGGTGCGTGACTTGTGCACGTGCCCGCGCGCAGGGTACTTTGCAGTTACTCGGCAACCTGCCGAAGGAAAGAGTAGTTCCGTCTAGGCCCTTTTCACACACCGGCGTGGATTATGCGGGTCCGTTTGCCGTCCGCTCGTCTAAGGGGAGGGGAATTAAGACGCACAAGGCCTATATCGTGATTTTCGTATGTTTGTCCATACGTGCCGTGCACTTGGAGGTCGCAGACGATTACACGACGGAGGGGTTCCTCGCCGCGCTCGGGCGTTTTACGGCCCGGAGGGGGATTCCTTCGGACGTGTATAGCGACAATGGTTCGAATTTTGTCGGTGCGGATCGCGAGCTCGCGCGGCGTCTGGCCGAAGTCCTTCGCGATCCCATTATTGCTGCTCGTTTTGCTGGGGACGGAATAACTTGGCACTTCATTCCCCCTTTCGCACCCCACTTCGGTGGGTTGTGGGAGGCGGGGGTGAAGAGCACAAAGTTTCACCTGAAACGAATGATGGGGAGTTTTACGCCCACATATGAGGAGTTTAGCACTTTACTGTGTAAAATTGAGTGCATCCTCAATTCACGTCCCATTGGTCCCCTGCATGACGATGCTGAAAGTCTGGAGGTTTTAACACCCGGACACTTCCTGACCGGTGCACATTTACTGTTGCCTCCGCAGCCTTCTCTACTAGATGTGGCTGAAAACCGTTTGGGCCGTTGGCAATTCGTTTGTCGCGTAGCCGAATCGTTTTGGAAGGTTTGGTCAATGGACTTCCTTAACACTGTTATACAGCGCAGTAAGTGGCGTACCCGTCAGGACAACTTGAAGGTTGGTGACCTCGTTCTACTGAAGAGCAGTCACCTCCCTCCCACGAAATGGGAGCTTGGTAGGGTGTCGGCGTGCTTTCCGGGCGACGATTCTTTGGTTCGCGTTGTTACCGTGCGCACCGCCGCCTCTGAGTACAAGCGTCCGATCACGCAGCTGTGCCGTCTGCCGATCGACGCTTCGTGCCCACCTTAATTTGGTTTTTTTTTTTTTTCTCTTTTCTTTCTTTCATTGCGGTTTGCTCCGACTTTTGATTTCTGCTTTTGCTTTCGGCTTCGTGCCTAACCTTGATTTTGTTTTACGGCTTAGCGTTAAGATTAGATTAAGTCGTAATTACCACCTTGATATTGTATGCGCCAGATTACTATTCGCTTAACTACTGTCAGTATTGTGTTGCGATCATCACGTCGGCTTCTTGCTATTTTTGTACGCGTGCATGGTTTTGCAGTTTTGTTCAACACAATCGTTGAAGGCGGGCGGTATGTTTGGGATTGGCGCTTCCTTTTGGACCCGTCCGCATGCTGCTCGCCTCAACCTGTAATTCTTGTCCCGTGCGCCTCGCACCTAGTGTACTTGTGTACACTCCTTGTTTACGTAATCTGTCGCGTTCTATTTTTAAGCCCAGGCGTTACTCGATTGTCTCTGTCTGGTCCGTTGCGTTTATCAGTGACCCTGATTGGTCATGGTAATGAGTCGGTGGTGGGAGTTCCCGCTTCCGGCGTCTCCGCGTCTCGCGCGGGTGCGAGACGTCCTGTTCTTTCTCGTACGCCGTACAGAAACATTGTAATATTTGCAGAGGTGAAACACGTGTTGTGCTGACCTTCCCGCCATATTGGGCATTACCTTATCGCGAGTGCGTCCGTATCTTCGCCTACTTTGATTTAAATTACAAGTGCGTGTTTGAGCACTTAAAGCGCGTATTTCTTTAATTCGCGTTATTTTGTTTTATTAATTTCCGCTCGTCAGAGCAATTTTGGCCTGACGTGATTCCGACCTTCCTTGCGACCGCGGCGGCGTATCCCCGCGCGCGCTTGTGTGTGCGGTCGCACTCTTCCTTCCGAGATCCTGAGGTGTGCGTAGCGTGATATTTGCCGCTACGTCCCTCGTTCCGTTTGTCCGAGGTACTCGCGCACTGTCTGACGTGTTGGCGAGCCTCTTCCTTCCTACACACTCCCTTTAAAGGCGAACTTACAGTGCTAATTTTCATTTCTTTTTTTTTGATTTCATTATTTATTCTATAAACTAGTGCGGTAATTTTAAGAGATTTTAAATTGTGAATAGCGTGTGCGGTGTATATATATATATCCTTTTTCATTTTTCTGCGTTCAAATAAACGGTGGTACTTCCCGTCAGTGAAGTAGAGTTACGCCTACGTCTATAACTCTCCACTTTCCTGGACTGCCCCCAGTCCGATCCAGGCATATCGCGTTTGTGGCGCGATTCATAAACAACGATGAAATCTTGCTAGTTCTCGCGTTTTGCAAGCGCGACACACGATGCACCGCGTTTCGTTCGATTCGTTCAAGAACTCTCGTATCTCGGACATCCGCGAGTTTTTCGCGTCGAAAACGTGCTCCCCATGCGTTTTAGACGCTAAAAACGCGTATGACACTTGATTCGCACGAATCCGTTGAGAAATGGCCGAGATACGCCGTGTTACACTTGCGGACGATGAAATCTTGCTAGTTCTCGCGTTTTGCAAGCGCGACACACGATGCACCGCGTTTTGTTCGATTCGTTCAAGAACTATCGTATCTCGGACATCCGCGAGTTTTTCGCGTCGAAAACGTGCTCCCCGTGCGTTTTAGACGCTAAAAACGCGTGTGACACTTGATCCGCACGAATCCGTTGGGAAATGGCCGAGATACGCCGTGTTACACTTGCGGACGATGAAATCTTGCTAGTTCTCGCGTTTTGCAAGCGCGACACACGATGCACCGCGTTTCGTTCGATTCCGTCAAGAACTCTCGTATCTCGGACATCCGCGAGTTTTTCGCGTCGAAAACGTGCTCCCCGTGCGTTTTAGACGCTAAAAACGCGTATGACACTTGATTCGAACGAATCCGTTGAGAAATGGCCGAGATACGCCGTGTTACACTTGCGGACGATGAAATCTTGCTAGTTCTCGCGTTTTGCAAGCGCGACACACGATGCACCGCGTTTCGTTCGATTCGTTCAAGAACTCTCGTATCTCGGACATCCGCGAGTTTTTCGCGTCGAAAACGTGCTCCCCGTGCGTTTTAGACGCTAAAAACGCGTATGACACTTGATTCGCACGAATCCGTTGAGAAATGGCCGAGATACGCCGTGTTACACTTGCGGACGATGAAATCTTGCTAGTTCTCGCGTTTTGCAAGCGCGACACACGATGCACCGCGTTTCGTTCGATTCGTTCAGGAACTCTCGTATCTCGGACATCCGCGAGTTTTTCGCGTCGAAAACGTGCTCCCCGTGCGTTTTAGACGCTAAAAACGCGTGACACTTGATTCGCACGAATCCGTTGAGAAATGGCCGAGATACGCCGTGTTACATTTGCGGACGATGAAATCTTGCTAGTTCTCGCGTTTTGCAAGCGCGACACACGATGCACCGCGTTTCGTTCGATTCGTTCAAGAACTCTCGTATCTCGGACATCCGCGAGTTTTTCGCGTCGAAAACGTGCTGCCCGTGCGTTTTAGACGCTAAAAACGCGTATGACACTTGATTCGCACGAATCCGTTGAGAAATGGCCGAGATACGCCGTGTTACACTTGCGGACGATGAAATCTTGCTAGTTCTCGCGTTTTGCAAGCGCGACACACGATGCACCGCGTTTCGTTCGATTCGTTCAAGAACTCTCGTATCTCGGACATCCGCGAGTTTTTCGCGCCGAAAACGTGCTCCCCGTGCGTTTTAGACGCTAAAAACGCGTATGACACTTGATTCGCACGAATCCGTTGAGAAATGGCCGAGATACGCCGTGTTACACTTGCGGACGATGAAATCTTGCTAGTTCTCGCGTTTTGCAAGAGCGACACACGATGCACCGCGTTTCGTTCGATTCGTTCAAGAACTCTCGTATCTCGGACATCCGCCAGTTTTTCGCGTCGAAAACGTGCTCCCCGTGCGTTTTAGACGCTAAAAACGCGTATGACACTTGATTCGCACGAATCCGTTGAGAAATGGCCGAGATACGCCGTGTTACACTTGCGGACGATGAAATCTTGCTAGTTCTCGCGTTTTGCAAGCGCGACACACGATGCACCGCGTTTCGTTCGATTCGTTCAAGAACTCTCGTATCTCGGACATCCGCGAGTTTTTCGCGTCGAAAACGTGTTCCCCGTGCGTTTTAGACGCTAAAAACGCGTATGACACTTGATTCGCACGAATCCGTTGAGAAATGGCCGAGATACGCCGTGTTACACTTGCGGACGATGAAATCTTGCTAGTTCTCGCGTTTTGCAAGCGCGACACACGATGCACCGCGTTTCGTTCGATTCGTTCAAGAACTCTCGTATCTCGGACATCCGCGAGTTTTTCGCGACGAAAACGTGCTCCCCGTGCGTTTTAGACGCTAAAAACGCGTATGACACTTGATTCGCACGAATCCGTTGAGAAATGGCCGAGATACACCGTGTTACACTTGCGGACGATGAAATCTTGCTAGTTCTCGCGTTTTGCAAGCGCGACACACGATGCACCGCGTTTCGTTCGATTCGTTCAAGAACTCTCGTATCTCGGACATCCGTGAGTTTTTCGCGTCGAAAACGTGCTCCCCGTGCGTTTTAGACGCTAAAAACGCGTATGACACTTGATTCGGACGAATCCGTTGAGAAATGGCCGAGATACGCCGTGTTACACTTGCGGACGATGAAATCTTGCTAGTTCTCGCGTTTTGCAAGCGCGACACACGATGCACCGCGTTTCGTTCGATTCGTTCAAGAACTCTCGTATCTCGGACATCCGCGAGTTTTTCGCGTCGAAAACGTGCTCCCCGTGCGTTTTAGACGCTAAAAACCCGTATGACACTTGATTCGCACGAATCCGTTGAGAAACGGCCGAGATACGCCGTGTTACACTTGCGGACGATGAAATCTTGCTAGTTCCCGCGTTTTGCAAGCGCGACACACGATGCACCGCGTTTCGTTCGATTCGTTCAAGAACTCTCGTATCTCGGACATCCGCGAGTTTTTCGCGTCGAAAACGTGCTCCCCGTGCGTTTTAGACGCTAAAAACGCGTATGACACTTGATTCGCACGAATCCGTTGAGAAATGGCCGAGATACGCCGTGTTACACTTGCGGACGATGAAATCTTGCTAGTTCTCGCGTTTTGCAAGCGCGACACACGATGCACCGCGTTTCGTTCGATTCGTTCAAGAACTCTCGTATCTCGGACATCCGCGAGTTTTTCGCGTCGAAAACGTACTCCCCGTGCGTTTTAGACGCTAAAAACGCGAATGACACTTGATTCGCACGAATCCGTTGAGAAATGGCCGAGATACGCCGTGTTACACTTGCGGACGATGAAATCTTGCTAGTTCTCGCGTTTTGCAAGCGCGACACACGATGCACCGCGTTTCGTTCGATTCGTTCAAGAACTCTCGTATCTCGGACATTCGCGAGTTTTTCGCGTCGAAAACGTGCTCCCCGTGCGTTTTAGACGCTAAAAACGCTTATGACACTTGATTCGCACGAATCCGTTGAGAAATGGCCGAAATACGCCGTGTTACACTTGCGGACGATGAAATCTTGCTAGTTCTCGCGTTTTGCAAGCGCGACACACGATGCACCGCGTTTCGTTCGATTCGTTCAAGAACTCTCGTATCTCGGACATCCGCGAGTTTTTCGCGTCGAAAACGTGCTCCCCGTGCGTTTTAGACGCAAAAAACGCGTATGACACTTGATTCGCACGAATCCGTTGAGAAATGGCCGAGATACGCCGTGTTACACTTGCGGACGATGAAATCTTGCTAGTTCTCGCGTTTTGCAAGCGCGACACACGATGCACCGCGTTTCGTTCGATTCGTTCAAGAACTCTCGTATCTCGGACATCCGCGAGTTTTTCGCGTCGAAAACGTGCTCCCCGTGCGTTTTAGACCCTAAAAACGCGTATGACACTTGATTCGCACGAATCCGTTTAGAAATGACCGAGATACGCCGTGTTACACTTGCGGACGATGAAATCTTGCTAGTTCTCGCGTTTTGCAAGCGCGACACACGATGCACCGCGTTTCGTTCGATTCGTTCAAGAACTCTCGTATCTCGGACATCCGCGAGTTTTTCGCGTCGAAAACGTGCTCCCCGTGCGTTTTAGACGCTAAAAACGCGTATGACACTTGATTCGCACGAATCCGTTGAGAAATGGCCGAGATACGCCGTGTTACACTTGCGGACGATGAAATCTTGCTAGTTCTCGCGTTTTGCAAGCGCGACACACGATGCACCGCGTTTCGTTCGATTCGTTCAAGAACTCTCGTATCTCGGACATCCGCGAGTTTTTCGCGTCGAAAACGTGCTCCCCGTGCGTTTTAGACGCAAAACACGCGTATGACACTTGATTCGCACGAATCCGTTGAGAAATGGCCGAGATACGCCGTGTTACACTTGCGGACGATGAAATCTTGCTAGTTCTCGCGTTTTGCAAGCGCGACACACGATGCACCGCGTTTCGTTCGATTCGTTCAAGAACTCTCGTATCTCGGACATCCGCGAGTTTTTCGCATCGAAAACGTGCTCCCCGTGCGTTTTAGACGCTAAAAACGCGTATGACACTTGATTCGCACGAATCCGTTGAGAAATGGCCGAGATACGCCGTGTTACACTTGCGGACGATGAAATCTTGCTAGTTCTCGCGTTTTGCAAGCGCGACACACGATGCACCGCGTTTCGTTCGATTCGTTCAAGAACTCTCGTATCTCGGACATCCGCGAGTTTTTCGCGTCGAAAACGTGCTCCCCGTGCGTTTTAGACGCTAAAAACGCGTATGACACTTGATTCGCACGAATCCGTTGAGAAATGGACGAGATACGCCGTGTTACACTTGCGGACCATGAAATCTTGCTAGTTCTCGCGTTTTGCAAGCGCGACACACGATGCACCGCGTTTCGTTCGATTCGTTCAAGAACTCTCGTATCTCGGACATCCGCGAGTTTTTCGCGTCGAAAACGTGCTCCCCGTGCGTTTTAGACGCTAAAAACGCGTATGACACTTGATTCGCACGAATCCGTTGAGAAATGGCCGAGATAAGCCGTGTTACACTTGCGGACGATGATATCTTGCTAGTTCTCGCGTTTTGAAAGCGCGACACACGATGCACCGCGTTTCGTTCGATTCGTTCAAGGACTCTCGTATCTCGGACATCCGCGAGTTTTTCGCGTCGAAAACGTGCTCCCCGTGCGTTTTAGACGCTAAAAACACGTATGACACTTGATTCGCACGAATCCGTTGAGAAATGGCCGAGATACGCCGTGTTACACTTGCGGACGATGAAATCTTGCTAGTTCTCGCGTTTTGCAAGCGCGACACACGATGCACCGCGTTTCGTTCGATTCGTTCAAGAACTCTCGTATCTCGGACATCCGCGAGTTTTTCGCGTCGAAAACGTGCTCCCCGTGCGTTTTAGACGCTAAAAACGCGTATGACACTTGATTCGCACGAATCCGTTGAGAAATGGCCGAGATACGCCGTGTTACACTTGCGGACGATGAAATCTTGCTAGTTCTCGCGTTTTGCAAGCGCGACACACGATGCACCGCGTTTCGTTCGATTCGTTCAAGAACTCTCGTATCTCGGACATCCGCGAGTTTTTCGCGTCGAAAACGTGCTCCCCGTGCGCTTTAGACGCTAAAAACGCGTATGACACTTGATTCGCACGAATCCGTTGAGAAATGGACGAGATACGCCGTGTTACACTTGCGGACGATGAAATCTTGCTAGTTCTCGCGTTTTGCAAGCGCGACACACGATGCACCGCGTTTCGTTCGATTCGTTCAAGAACTCTCGTATCTCGGACATCCGCGAGTTTTTCGCGTCGAAAACGTGCTCCCCGTGCGTTTTAGACGCTAAAAACGCGTATGACATTTGATTCGCACGAATCCGTTGAGAAATGGCCGAGATACGCCGTGTTACACTTGCGGACGATGAAATCTTGCTAGTTCTCGCGTTTTGCAAGCGCGACACACGATGCACCGCGTTTCGTTCGATTCGTTCAAGAACTCTCGTATCTCGGACATCCGCGAGTTTTTCGCGTCGAAAACGTGCTCCCCGTGCGCTTTAGACGCTAAAAACGCGAATGACACTTGATTCGCACGAATCCGTTGAGAAATGGACGAGATACGCCGTGTTACACTTGCGGACGATGAAATCTTGCTAGTTCTCGCGTTTTGCAAGCGCGACACACGATGCACCGCGTTTCTTTCGATTCGTTCAAGAACTCTCGTATCTCGGACATCCGCGAGTTTTTCGCGTCGAAAACGTGCTCCCCGTGCGTTTTAGACGCTAAAAACGCTTATGACACTTGATTCGCACGAATCCGTTGAGAAATGGCCGAAATACGCCGTGTTACACTTGCGGACGATGAAATCTTGCTAGTTCTCGCGTTTTGCAAGCGCGACACACGATGCACCGCGTTTCGTTCGATTCGTTCAAGAACTCTCGTATCTCGGACATCCGCGAGTTTTTCGCGTCGAAAACGTGCTCCCCGTGCGTTTTAGACGCAAAAAACGCGTATGACACTTGATTCGCACGAATCCGTTGAGAAATGGCCGAGATACGCCGTGTTACACTTGCGGACGATGAAATCTTGCTAGTTCTCGCGTTTTGCAAGCGCGACACACGATGCACCGCGTTTCGTTCGATTCGTTCAAGAACTCTCGTATCTCGGACATCCGCGAGTTTTTCGCGTCGAAAACGTGCTCCCCGTGCGTTTTAGACCCTAAAAACGCGTATGACACTTGATTCGCACGAATCCGTTTAGAAATGACCGAGATACGCCGTGTTACACTTGCGGACGATGAAATCTTGCTAGTTCTCGCGTTTTGCAAGCGCGACACACGATGCACCGCGTTTCGTTCGATTCGTTCAAGAACTCTCGTATCTCGGACATCCGCGAGTTTTTCGCGTCGAAAACGTGCTCCCCGTGCGTTTTAGACGCAAAAAACGCGTATGACACTTGATTCGCACGAATCCGTTGAGAAATGGCCGAGATACGCCGTGTTACACTTGCGGACGATGAAATCTTGCTAGTTCTCGCGTTTTGCAAGCGCGACACACGATGCACCGCGTTTCGTTCGATTCGTTCAAGAACTCTCGTATCTCGGACATCCGCGAGTTTTTCGCGTCGAAAACGTGCTCCCCGTGCGTTTTAGACCCTAAGAACGCGTATGACACTTGATTCGCACGAATCCGTTTAGAAATGACCGAGATACGCCGTGTTACACTTGCGGACGATGAAATCTTGCTAGTTCTCGCGTTTTGCAAGCGCGACACACGATGCACCGCGTTTCGTTCGATTCGTTCAAGAACTCTCGTATCTCGGACATCCGCGAGTTTTTCGCGTCGAAAACGTGCTCCCCGTGCGTTTTAGACGCTAAAAACGCGTATGACACTTGATTCGCACGAATCCGTTGAGAAATGGCCGAGATACGCCGTGTTACACTTGCGGACGATGAAATCTTGCTAGTTCTCGCGTTTTGCAAGCGCGACACACGATGCACCGCGTTTCGTTCGATTCGTTCAAGAACTCTCGTATCTCGGACATCCGCGAGTTTTTCGCGTCGAAAACGTGCTCCCCGTGCGTTTTAGACGCAAAAAACGCGTATGACACTTGATTCGCACGAATCCGTTGAGAAATGGCCGAGATACGCCGTGTTACACTTGCGGACGATGAAATCTTGCTAGTTGTCGCGTTTTGCAAGCGCGACACACGATGCACCGCGTTTCGTTCGATTCGTTCAAGAACTCTCGTATCTCGGACATCCGCGAGTTTTTCGCGTCGAAAACGTGCTCCCCGTGCGTTTTAGACGCTAAAAACGCGTATGACACTTGATTCGCACGAATCCGTTGAGAAATGGCCGAGATACGCCGTGTTACACTTGCGGACGATGAAATCTTGCTAGTTCTCGCGTTTTGCAAGCGCGACACACGATGCACCGCGTTTCGTTCGATTCGTTCAAGAACTCTCGTATCTCGGACATCCGCGAGTTTTTCGCATCGAAAACGTGCTCCCCGTGCGTTTTAGACGCTAAAAACGCGTATGACACTTGATTCGCACGAATCCGTTGAGAAATGGCCGAGATACGCCGTGTTACACTTGCGGACGATGAAATCTTGCTAGTTCTCGCGTTTTGCAAGCGCGACACACGATGCACCGCGTTTCGTTCGATTCGTTCAAGAACTCTCGTATCTCGGACATCCGCGAGTTTTTCGCGTCGAAAACGTGCTCCCCGTGCGTTTTAGACGCTAAAAACGCGTATGACACTTGATTCGCACGAATCCGTTGAGAAATGGACGAGATACGCCGTGTTACACTTGCGGACGATGAAATCTTGCTAGTTCTCGCGTTTTGCAAGCGCGACACACGATGCACCGCGTTTCGTTCGATTCGTTCAAGAACTCTCGTATCTCGGACATCCGCGAGTTTTTCGCGTCGAAAACGTGCTCCCCGTGCGTTTTAGACGCTAAAAACGCGTATGACACTTGATTCGCACGAATCCGTTGAGAAATGGCCGAGATAAGCCGTGTTACACTTGCGGACGATGATATCTTGCTAGTTCTCGCGTTTTGAAAGCGCGACACACGATGCACCGCGTTTCGTTCGATTCGTTCAAGAACTCTCGTATCTCGGACATCCGCGAGTTTTTCGCGTCGAAAACGTGCTCCCCGTGCGTTTTAGACGCTAAAAACGCGTATGACATTTGATTCGCACGAATCCGTTGAGAAATGGCCGAGATACGCCGTGTTACACTTGCGGACGATGAAATCTTGCTAGTTCTCGCGTTTTGCAAGCGCGACACACGATGCACCGCGTTTCGCTCGATTCGTTCAAGAACTCTCGTATCTCGGACATCCGCGAGTTTTTCGCGTCGAAAACGTGCTCCCCGTGCGCTTTAGACGCTAAAAACGCGTATGACACTTGATTCGCACGAATCCGTTGAGAAATGGACGAGATACGCCGTGTTACACTTGCGGACGATGAAATCTTGCTAGTTCTCGCGTTTTGCAAGCGCGACACACGATGCACCGCGTTTCGTTCGATTCGTTCAAGAACTCTCGTATCTCGGACATCCGCGAGTTTTTCGCGTCGAAAACGTGCTCCCCGTGCGTTTTAGACGCTAAAAACACGTATGACACTTGATTCGCACGAATCCGTTGAGAAATGGCCGAGATACGCCGTGTTACACTTGCGGACGATGAAATCTTGCTAGTTCTCGCGTTTTGCAAGCGCGACACACGATGCACCGCGTTTCGTTCGATTCGTTCAAGAACTCTCGTATCTCGGACATCCGCGAGTTTTTCGCGTCGAAAACGTGCTCCCCGTGTGTTTTAGACGCTAAAAACGCGTATGACACTTGATTCGCACGAATCCGTTGAGAAATGGCCGAAATACGCCGTGTTACACTTGCGGACGATGAAATCTTGCTAGTTGTCGCGTTTTGCAAGCGCGACACACGATGCACCGCGTTTCGTTCGATTCGTTCAAGAACTCTCGTATCTCGGACATCCGCGAGTTTTTCGCGTCGAAAACGTGCTCCCCGTGCGTTTTAGACGCTAAAAACACGTATGACACTTGATTCGCACGAATCCGTTGAGAAATGGCCGAGATACGCCGTGTTACACTTGCGGACGATGAAATCTTGCTAGTTCTCGCGTTTTACAAGCGCGACACACGATGCACCGCGTTTCGTTCGATTCGTTCAAGAACTCTCGTATCTCGGACATCCGCGAGTTTTTCGCGTCGAAAACGTGCTCCCCGTGTGTTTTAGACGCTAAAAACGCGTATGACACTTGATTCGCACGAATCCGTTGAGAAATGGCCGAGATACGCCGTGTTACACTTGCGGACGATGAAATCTTGCTAGTTCTCGCGTTTTGCAAGCGCGACACACGATGCACCGCGTTTCGTTCGATTCGTTCAAGAACTCTCGTATCTCGGACATCCGCGAGTTTTTCGCGTCGAAAACGTGCTCCCCGTGCGTTTTAGACGCTAAAAACGCGTATGACACTTGATTCGCACGAATCCGTTGAGAAATGGCCGAGATACGCCGTGTTACACTTGCGGACGATGAAATCTTGCTAGTTCTCGCGTTTTGCAAGCGCGACACACGATGCACCGCGTTTCGTTCGATTCGTTCAAGAACTCTCGTATCTCGGACATCCGCGAGTTTTTCGCGTCGAAAACGTGCTCCCCGTGCGCTTTAGACGCTAAAAACGCGTATGACACTTGATTCGCACGAATCCGTTGAGAAATGGACGAGATACGCCGTGTTACACTTGCGGACGATGAAATCTTGCTAGTTCTCGCGTTTTGCAAGCGCGACACACGATGCACCGCGTTTCGTTCGATTCGTTCAAGAACTCTCGTATCTCGGACATCCGCGAGTTTTTCGCGTCGAAAACGTGCTCCCCGTGCGTTTTAGACGCTAAAAACGCGTATGACATTTGATTCGCACGAATCCGTTGAGAAATGGCCGAGATACGCCGTGTTACACTTGCGGACGATGAAATCTTGCTAGTTCTCGCGTTTTGCAAGCGCGACACACGATGCACCGCGTTTCGTTCGATTCGTTCAAGAACTCTCGTATCTCGGACATCCGCGAGTTTTTCGCGTCGAAAACGTGCTCCCCGTGCGCTTTAGACGCTAAAAACGCGAATGACACTTGATTCGCACGAATCCGTTGAGAAATGGACGAGATACGCCGTGTTACACTTGCGGACGATGAAATCTTGCTAGTTCTCGCGTTTTGCAAGCGCGACACACGATGCACCGCGTTTCTTTCGATTCGTTCAAGAACTCTCGTATCTCGGACATCCGCGAGTTTTTCGCGTCGAAAACGTGCTCCCCGTGCGTTTTAGACGCTAAAAACGCTTATGACACTTGATTCGCACGAATCCGTTGAGAAATGGCCGAAATACGCCGTGTTACACTTGCGGACGATGAAATCTTGCTAGTTCTCGCGTTTTGCAAGCGCGACACACGATGCACCGCGTTTCGTTCGATTCGTTCAAGAACTCTCGTATCTCGGACATCCGCGAGTTTTTCGCGTCGAAAACGTGCTCCCCGTGCGTTTTAGACGCAAAAAACGCGTATGACACTTGATTCGCACGAATCCGTTGAGAAATGGCCGAGATACGCCGTGTTACACTTGCGGACGATGAAATCTTGCTAGTTCTCGCGTTTTGCAAGCGCGACACACGATGCACCGCGTTTCGTTCGATTCGTTCAAGAACTCTCGTATCTCGGACATCCGCGAGTTTTTCGCGTCGAAAACGTGCTCCCCGTGCGTTTTAGACCCTAAAAACGCGTATGACACTTGATTCGCACGAATCCGTTTAGAAATGACCGAGATACGCCGTGTTACACTTGCGGACGATGAAATCTTGCTAGTTCTCGCGTTTTGCAAGCGCGACACACGATGCACCGCGTTTCGTTCGATTCGTTCAAGAACTCTCGTATCTCGGACATCCGCGAGTTTTTCGCGTCGAAAACGTGCTCCCCGTGCGTTTTAGACGCTAAAAACGCGTATGACACTTGATTCGCACGAATCCGTTGAGAAATGGCCGAGATACGCCGTGTTACACTTGCGGACGATGAAATCTTGCTAGTTCTCGCGTTTTGCAAGCGCGACACACGATGCACCGCGTTTCGTTCGATTCGTTCAAGAACTCTCGTATCTCGGACATCCGCGAGTTTTTCGCGTCGAAAACGTGCTCCCCGTGCGCTTTAGACGCTAAAAACGCGTATGACACTTGATTCGCACGAATCCGTTGAGAAATGGACGAGATACGCCGTGTTACACTTGCGGACGATGAAATCTTGCTAGTTCTCGCGTTTTGCAAGCGCGACACACGATGCACCGCGTTTCGTTCGATTCGTTCAAGAACTCTCGTATCTCGGACATCCGCGAGTTTTTCGCGTCGAAAACGTGCTCCCCGTGCGTTTTAGACGCTAAAAACGCGTATGACATTTGATTCGCACGAATCCGTTGAGAAATGGCCGAGATACGCCGTGTTACACTTGCGGACGATGAAATCTTGCTAGTTCTCGCGTTTTGCAAGCGCGACACACGATGCACCGCGTTTCGTTCGATTCGTTCAAGAACTCTCGTATCTCGGACATCCGCGAGTTTTTCGCGTCGAAAACGTGCTCCCCGTGCGCTTTAGACGCTAAAAACGCGTATGACACTTGATTCGCACGAATC
>CAWWDK010000100.1:0-24262 GCA_963942575.1 Priocnemis perturbator
CTGTTTTAGACGCTAAAAACGCGTATGACACTTGATTCGCACGAATCCGTTGAAAAATGGGCGAGATACGCCGTGTTACACTTCCGGACGATGAATACGTTCAATTCGTTCAAGAACTCTCGTATCTCGGATATCCGCAAGTGTTTCGCGTCGAAAACGTGGTCCCCGTCTGTTTTAGACGCTAAAGACGCGTATGACACTTGATTCGCACGAATCCGTTGAGAAATGGCCGAGATACGCCGTGTTGCACTTCCGGATGATGAATTCGTTCAATTCGTTCAAGAACTCTCGTAGCTCGGACATCCGCGAGTGTTTTGCGTCGAAAACATGGTCCCCGTCTGTTTTACACGCTATAAACGCGTATGACACTTGATTCGCACGAATCCGTTGAGAAATGGCCGAGATACGCCGTGTTACACTTCCGGACGATGAATTCGTTCAATTCGTTGAAGAACTTTCGTATCTCGGACATCCGCGAGTGTTTCGCGTCGAAAACGTGGTCCGCGTCTGTTTTAGACGCTATAAACGCGTATGACACTTGATTCGCACGAATCCGTTGAGAAATGGCCGAGATACGCCGTGTTACACTTCCGGACGATGAAATCTTGCTAGTTCTCACGTTTTGCAAGCGAAATGCACGATGCACCGCGTTTCGTTCAATTCGTTCAAGAACTCTCGTATCTCGGACATCCGCGAATGTTTCGCGTCGAAAACGTTGTCCCCGTCTGTTTTAGACGCTAAAAACGCGTATGACACTTGATTCGCACGAATCCGTTAAGAAATGGCAGAGATACGCCGTGTTACACTTCCGGACGATGAAATCTTGCTAGTTCTCACGTTTTGCAAGCGAAAGGCACGATGTACCGCGTTTCGTTCAATTCGTTCAAGAACTCTCGTATCTCGGACATTCGCGAGTGTCCCGCGTCGAAAACGTTGTCCCCGTCTGTTTTAGACGCTATAAACGCGTATGACACTTGATTCGCACGAATCCGTTGAGAAATGGGCGAGATACGCCGTGTTACACTTCCGGACGATGAATACGTTCAATTCGTTCAAGAACTCTCGTATCTCGGACATCCGCGAGTGTTTCGCGTCGAAAACGTGGTCCCCGTCTGTTTTAGACGCTAAAGACGCGTATGACACTTGATTCGCACGAATCCGTTGAGAAATGGCCGAGATACGCCGTGTTGCACTTCCGGACGATGAATTCGTTCAATTCGTTCAAGAACTCTCGTATCTCAGACATCCGCGAGTGTTTTGCGTCGAAAACATGGTCCCCGTCTGTTTTAGACGCTTTAAACGCGTATGACACTTGATTCGCACGAATCCGTTGAGAAATGGCCGAGATACGCCGTGTTACACTTCCGGACGATGAATTCGTTCAATTCGTTCAAGAACTCTCGTATCTCGGACATCCGCGAGTGTTTCGCGTCGAAAACGTGTTCCTCGTCTGTTTTAGACGCTAAACACGCGTATGACACTTGATTCGCACGAATCCGTTGAGAAATGGCCGAGATGCGCCCTGTTACACTTCCGGACGATGAAATCTTGCTAGTTCACACGTTTTGCAAGCGAAACGCACGATGCACCGCGTTTCGTTCAATTCGTTCAAGAACTCTCGTATCTCGGACATCCGCGAGTGTTTCGCGTCGAAAACGTGGTCCCCGTCTGTTTTAGACGCTAACAACGCGTATGACACTTGATTCGCACGAAACCGTTGAGAAATGGCCGAGATACGCCGTGTTGCACTTCCGGTCGACGAATTCGTTCAATTCGTTCAAGAACTCTCGTATCTCGGACATCCGCGAGTGTTTCTCGTCGAAAACGTGGTCCCCGTCTGTTTTATACGCTAAAAACGCGTATGACACCTTATTGGCACGAATCCGTTGAGAAATGGCCGAGATACGCCGTGTTACACTTCCGAACGATGAATTCGTTCAATTCATTCAAGAACTTTCGTATCTCGGACATCCGCGAGTGTTTCGCGTCGAAAACGTGGTCCCCGTCTGTTTTAGACGCTATAAACGCGTATGACACTTGATTCGCACGAATCCGTTGAGAAATGGCCGAGATACGCCGTGTTACACTTCCGGACGATGAAATCTTGCTAGATCTCACGTTTTGCAAGCGAAACGCACGATGCACCGCGTTTCGTTCAATTCGTTCAAGAACTTTCGTATCTCGGACATCCGCGATAGTTTCGCGTCGAAAACGTGGTCCCCGTCTGTTTTAGACGCTAAAAACGCGTGTGACACTTGATTCGCACGAATCCGTTGAGAATTGGCCGAGATACGCTGTTCAATCGTTTTGCTCGTCCGAAGCCACGAAAGGGTCGGAAAGAGCAGCCGATCTTAAGTAGCGAAAGTGCGTTGGAAAAGACGGTCGTGTGGCTTGCTCGAGGGCAGGTTTTTTAAATAAAAATGCGCGGGTTTTATGTATAGCTCCCAGCCTTTATTCCCTACCTTAGAGTTCCCCAAAAAGGTCTATGAAACGCAGGCGAGAAAGTCTCACGAAAGAAACGTGGGGACGAGATCCCTAGACGGACCGTAGACGGAACGCACGTTCACTCGAAAGAAACTAAGACTCAGAAATCACTCGCAATACTCGGAATTCGCAAAAAGATGTATCCTCACCGGTAATAGGCTAACGACTAATTAGCTGTCGCAAAGGTGCCCGATTCCGGGAAACAAGTCCCCCCCGCTCCCCGCTCCCGCAGCCCACGAGCTGCTCGATCCACCCGGGGCGGCGGAAGGGAGAGCGGGAGAGGATTTAACGAAAGATCGGGTAAGACCCGAGCGGTACCGAGGCGGCCCGAAGCCGCTGATCGGTCGCGCATTTTGAAAAGTCGCGAACATTCCGCCCGCCTCGTCGACGGACGAAACTAATCTGGTTGATTCGCGTAGTGATCGTTAGCGGAGCTGTCGTCGCCGCCCGCCGTGAAGCGGCCGGGGGCACGAAATCGGCCATTACGCATGACAGAAAAGGACGCGAAGTACAGTGCGTGAGTGAGACAGTGACTCGAAGAAATGCGAAGAAAAGGAAAGAAGAAAACGAAGAATCACGCTGCACAAAGGGTAAGGCTAAGGCTTAAACTAAGACTAGACTAAGAATACGCTTAACCTAAGACACGCAACGCGATATGTACAGGCGAAATTTACAGAGCGGGCCCTTCAGGTGTGCCCGGACGGAGCTAGCTCCGTGTCGACCGTATGACGCCATTTTGGAAGCCGTCGCAGATGATGGAGGTAGTCGACGCTCCATCGTCGCCAAGATTGGTAGCGCATCCGGGATAGCAGAGCCCAACGAGACAGCGGATGAGAGTCCGAGGTGTCCGCCGGGGAAGGCTCGGGCACCGCCACAGGAGGCTCGCCGACGAGAAGGGGCCCGGGTGTGAGAGCGGAAGCTGAGCGGAACATCGGGCGGAGCTCGGAGTCAGCACCCCGGAAGTTGGTCCCGTTGCCGCTGTCTAGATGACGACACGGGCCACGGCGGGACACAAGTCGTCGGAGGGCGTCTAGAAAAGAAGCGAAGGTAAAATCGGACGCTACTAAGGGTTGGATGGCACAAGATGCCAGACAGACAAGCAGGCATAGGTAGCCCTTATAAGATCGGCGTCCTCTTCCCGTTGTAGTGCGCAGCCGGACCGGCCCGCATAGTCGATACCCGACGTTTGACAGAGGCGTCCTTGGTGGTTCCGAGCGGCGGTTAACCGGCCCATCGGTTGGATGGCGGCGGCCGAACGAACGCGGGCGCAGCGATGGATCATGAATCGCGTCACGCTGCCCGCGCTGAGGATCCAGGATCGCAGCGCCAACAACTTCCGGGTGAGGGCTTGTCCGCCGTGGGAGGAGCGGTCGTGCGCGACACGCACCCATCGGAGGGGGCAGGCGTCCAGGTCGGCGACGGTAAGGGAGCCCAGCCATCTCTGTCCGCGATTTCGGCAGTTGTGGACGAACCTCTTCCATCTCCCAGGACCGCTGTGGATCGCGTTCGAGATCCGCCCCAATGACGACGTGGTGCGCGGCGACGCTGGAAGAAGGGCCGCTCGCAGCCGGGGTAGGCGGGGAGTCGCCCATGAGGACCCATCCGAAGACGGTGAGGTGAGCCGAAGGACTGCCAGGAGGCCCCTGGAGTACGCCCCCACGCAGGACGCGTCCGAAGACGGGCGCGCCCAGTATGGCTTCCACCGGAGTCGTCGCACTCGGGCTCGGGTCCGCCAGCGGAATCCCTTGCAGGTGAGGCCAATTCAAAAGTGCGGTCGGCGAGGAGGCGACCCGAGCAGTCAGCTTATTCAGCACCAAGAGCCGCGGAATCTCTTCTGACCAGGCCGGCGTTCCTTGCGAGGTGAGGGTGACCGACACCGCTTCGGAGGCCGTTCCTGCAGGGGAACCTTGCAGTCCCGTGATCGGCACATGGACGCGTCGACGAGGGAGGCCGAGCCCTCGCACCACCTTGGCCGAGAGAAAAGAAGCCTCCGATCCAGAGTCGAGTAACGCCCGGACGGTGAGTTGTTGACCGTTGGGGCCCTGGAGGGTTACGCAGGCCGTTGCCAAGAGCACGGGCCTGTGTGCTGAGTCGAACGTAGCGGTGGTGAGAGCGTTCACGTTCGTGGATGTTCCAGCGTCCGACGAGACGTCCAGCCGCTGCTCCGAGCGTGCGGCGGGAATCCGCCCACCGGCGGCCGGAGGCAAGTGCAGGAAGGTGTGGTGCCTTTCCCCACAAGTCTGGCAGGTGTTGGGCGACGGGCAGTGGGTGGCGTCGTGCCCTTGCTTGAAGCAATTGAAGCAGACGCCCTTACTCCGGACGAGGTCGCGACGCTGCCCCACTGTCATGGCACGGAACCTGCCGCAGTAATTGAAGACGTGAGCGCCTTGACAGAGCGAGCACTTACCCGACCCTACATTCGGGGTGGAGGTGGTGAGAGCGGAGACCGAACGTCCTCTGTTCGTCCGGGGAGGTGACGGGGCCCGTGACCGAGGTCCACCCGAGGCCGCTCCCGAGGCGTCGAGGGACCGCACGCGCGTCTGCAGGAAATCTAGCAGCTGTTTTAAGGTAGGAAAGTCCGTGCTGTTCTCCAACGACGCTTCCCAGAGGAGGCGCGATGCTGAGTCCAACTTGTCCACCAGAATATGGACAAACCAGTCGTCCCATTGGTCGACGGGTCGCTTCAAGGAGCGAAAGGAGCGGACGGCCTGGTTGACGGTGGTGACGAGCCGCTTGATATCGGACGCGGCCGCCTTCACTACGGGAGGACACGACGAGAGAGCGCGCATGTGAGCGGACAAAATGACGCGACGGTTGTCGTACTGGGAGACGAGGTCATCCCATGCGGCGAGATAACCGGCTTCGCTCAGTTCGCAGTTGGCGACAAACGCGGCCGCCTCCCCCTCGAGGCACGTCTGCAGATATTGCAGCTTCTCCACGGCGGACACACCGGGAACGTCGTGTACCAGGGACCGGAACAGATCCCGGAAGCCCTCCCAGGCGAGTTGATCTCCGGAGAACTTCGGCAGGCTGAGACGAGGCAGAGCGCTCAACTTGGCGGGAGCGGTGCCGGCAGAGGACGATGTAGGTAACGTAGCCGTTTCCTGCAGCGAATCCCAAATGCGCGCCTTCGCTTCAGCGTAAGCGCTCTCAGTCTCCACGAACATCTCGTCCAGATCCATCTCGCAGGTCGACACATCCTCGGAGTCCAGGAGGCTATAGTGTCCTTCCACATATTTCTGCCAGTACCCGTCCAGCAGTTCGAGTCTCAGCTGCAGGTAGGTTGGAGTGATCTTCTCTTTACCGCTCTTGGCTAAGTTCTCCCAAAACCGTTCTATAAACCCCTTTGTAGCTCGATGCTTCGTGATCTCGGTGTTGAAGGAGGGGCCCTTGCCCGAGGCGGAGGAAGTGCCTTGCATCGTGATGCAGATCAAGCGTGCACACACTAAACGGCGCGACACCTCGCGGGGCCGTGCAGGAACCACTCAGTTCACACGCGACCGTGAGACCGGACGGATCAAGCGCGGAGCGCGCGGAGGAAGAGCCCGAGCGAGAGGAAACGAGCGGAGCCGAGCGTAGCCGAACGGCAGAGCGGAGTCGAGCGGAGACGGACGGGCCAAGCGGAGCCGAGCGTAACCGAGCAGAGGCGAGCTGAGCCGAGCAGCGAAACGAAGCCGCGTGCGGCCGAACCGGCGAGGCGGCGCCGAGCGGAACCGAGCGGAGCCGAGCGGAGGAGCGAACACCGAACCGAGCAGGCCCAAACGGAGCAGCACAAGTTCAAAACACCGGCAGTACAACACTTAGTCACTCGCGCACGTGGCCTTCGTGACCTTCCAGACACCTCACACAAACCAGCGACCAACCGTTCTTTTAAATCCGGCTCGAAGGACCAAAATCTTCAATCGTTTTGCTCGTCCGAAGCCACGAAAGGGTCGGAAAGAGCAGCCGATCTAAAGTAGCGAAAGTGCGTTGGAAAAGACGGTCGTGTGGCTTGCTCGAGGGCAGGTTTTTTAAATAAAAATGCGCGGGTTTTATGTATAGCTCCCAGCCTTTATTCCCTACCTTAGAGTTCCCCAAAAAGGTCTATGAAACGCAGGCGAGAAAGTCTCACGAAAGAAACGTGGGGACGAGATCCCTAGACGGACCGTAGACGGAACGCACGTTCACTCGAAAGAAACTAAGACTCAGAAATCACTCGCAATACTCGGAATTCGCAAAAAGATGTATCCTCACCGGTAATAGGCTAACGACTAATTAGCTGTCGCAAAGGTGCCCGATTCCGGGAAACAAGTCCCCCCCGCTCCCCGCTCCCGCAGCCCACGAGCTGCTCGATCCACCCGGGGCGGCGGAAGGGAGAGCGGGAGAGGATTTAACGAAAGATCGGGTAAGACCCGAGCGGTACCGAGGCGGCCCGAAGCCGCTGATCGGTCGCGCATTTTGAAAAGTCGCGAACATACGCCGTGTTACACTTCCGGACGATGAAATCTTGCTAGTGCTCACGTTTTGCATGCGAAACGCACGATGCATCGCATTTGGTTCAATTCGTTCAAGAACTCTCGTATCTCGGATATCCGCGAGTGTTTCGCGTCGAAAACGTGGTCCCCGTCTGTTTTAGACGCTAAAAACGCGTATGACACTTGATAAGCACGAATCCGTTGAGAAATAGCCGAGATACGCTGTGTTACACTTCCGGACGATGAAATCTTGCTAGTTCTCACGTTTTGCAACCGAAACGCACGATGCACCGCGTTTCGTTCAACTCGTTCAAGAACTCTCGTATCTCGGACATCCGCGAGTGTTCGCGTCGAAAACGTGGTCCCCGTCTGCTTTAGACGCTAAAAACGCGTATGACACTTGATTCGCACGAATCCGTTGAGAAAAGGCCGAGATACGCCGTGTTACACTACCGGACGATGAATACGTTCAATTCGTTCAAGAACTCTCGTATCTCGGACATCCGCGAGTGTTTCGCGTCGAAAACATGGTCCCCGTCTGTTTTAGACGCTATAAACGCGTATGACACTTGATTCGCACGAATCCGTTGAGAAATGGCCGAGATACGCCGTGTTACACTTCCGGACAATGAAATCTTGCTAGTTCTCACGTTTTGCAAGCGAAACGCACGTTGCACGGCGTTTCGTTCAATTCGTTCAAGAACTCTCGTATCTCGGACATCCGCGAGTGTTTCGCGTCGAAAACGTTGTCCCCGTCTGTTTTAGACGCTATAAACGCGTATGACACTTGATTCGCACGAATCCGTTGAGAAATGGCCGAGATACGCCGTGTTACACTTCCGGACGATGAATTCGTTCAATTCGTTCAAGAACTCTCGTATCTCGGAGAACCGCGAGAGTTTCGCGTCGAAAACGTTGTCCCCGTCTGTTTTAGACGCTAAAAACGCGTATGACACTTGATTCGCACGAATCCGTTGAGAAATGGACGACATACGCCGTGTTACACTTCCGGACGATGAATACGTTCAATTCGTTCAAGAACTCTCGTATCTCGGACATCCGAGAATGTTTTGCGTCGAAAACGCGGTCCCCGCCTGTTTTAGACGCTAAAAACGCGTATGACACTTGATTCGCACGAATCCGTTGAGAAATGGCCGAGATACGCCGTGTTACACTTCCGGACGAGGAATTCGTTCAATTCGTTCAAGAACTCTCGTATCTCGGAGAACCGCGAGAGTTTCGCGTCGAAAACGTTGTCCCCGTCTGTTTTAGACGCTAAAAACGCGTATGACACTTGATTCGCACGAATCCGTTGAGAAATGGCCGAGATACGCCGTGTTACACTTCCGGACGATGAATTCGTTCAATTCGTTCAAGAACTCTCGTATCTCGGAGAACCGCGAGAGTTTCGCGTCGAAAAAGTTGTCCCCGTCTGTTTTCGACGCTAAAAACGCGTATGACACTTGATTCGCACGAATCCGTTGAGAAATGGGCGACATACGCCGTGTTACACTTCCGGACGATGAATACGTTCAATTCGTTCAAGAACTCTCGTATCTCGGACATCCGAGAATGTTTTGCGTCGAAAACGCGGTCCCCGTCTGTTTTAGACGCTATAAACGCGTATGACACTTGATTCGGACGAATCCGTTGAGAAATGGCCGAGATACGCCGTGTTACACTTCCGGACGATGAAATCTTGCTAGTTCTCACGTTTTGCATGCGACACGCACGATGCACCGCGTTTCGTTCAATTCGTTCAAGAACTCTCGTATCTCGGACATCCGCGAGTGTTTCGCGTCGAAAACGTGGTCCTCGTCTGTTTTAGACGCTAAAAACGCGTATGACACTTGATTCGCACGAATCCGTTGAGAAATGGACGAGATACGCCGTGTTGCACTTCCGGACGATGAAATCTTGCTAGTTCTCACGTTTTGCAAGCGAAACGCACGATGCACCGCGTTTCGTTCAATTCGTTCAAGAACTCTCGTATCTCGGACATCCGCGAGTGTTTCGCGTAGAAAACGTGGTCCCCGTCTGTTTTAGACGCTAAAAACGCGTATGACACTTGATTCGCACGAATGCGTTGAGAAATGGCCGAGATACGCCGTGTTGCACTTCCGGACGATGAATTCGTTCAATTCGTTCAAGAACTCTCGTATCTCGGAGAACCGCGAGAGTTTCGCGTCGAAAACGTTGTCCCCGTCTGTTTTAGACGCTAAAAACGCGTATGACACTTGATTCGCACGAATCCGTTGAGAAATGGGCGAGATACGCCGTGTTACACTTCCGGACGATGAAATCTTGCTAGTTCTCACGTTTTGCAAGCGAAACGCACGTTGCACGGCGTTTCGTTCAATTCGTTCAAGTACTCTCGTATCTCGGACATCCGCGAGGGTTTCGCGTCGAAAACGTGGTTCCCGTCTGTTTTAGACGCTAAAAACGCGTATGACACTTGATTCGCACGAATCCGTTGAGAAATGGCCGAGATACGCCGTGTTACACTTCCGGACGATGAATTCGTTCAATTCGTTCAAGAACTATCGTATCTCGGAGAACCGCGAGAGTTTCGCGTCGAAAACGTTGTCCCCGTCTGTTTTAGACGCTAAAAACGCGTAAGACACTTGATTCGCACGAATCCGTTGAGAAATGGCCGAGATACGCCGTGTTACACTTCCGGACGATGAAATCTTGCTAGTTCTCACGTTTTGCATGCGACACGCACGATGCACCGCGTTTCGTTCAATTCGTTCAAGAACTCTCGTATCTCGGACATCCGCGAGTGTTTCGCGTCGAAAACGTGGTCCTCGTCTGTTTTAGACGCTAAAAACGCGTATGACACTTGATTCGCACGAATCCGTTGAGAAATGGACGAGATACGCCGTGTTGCACTTCCGGACGATGAAATCTTGCTAGTTCTCACGTTTTGCAAGCGAAACGCACGATGCACCGCGTTTCGTTCAATTCGTTCAAGAACTCTCGTATCTCGGACATCCGCGAGTGTTTCGCGTCGAAAACGTGGTCCCCGTCTGTTTTAGACGCTAAAAACGCGTATGACACTTGATTCGCACGAATGCGTTGAGAAATGGCCGAGATACGCCGTGTTGCACTTCCGGACGATGAATTCGTTCAATTCGTTCAAGAACTCTCGTATCTCGGAGAACCGCGAGAGTTTCGCGTCGAAAACGTTGTCCCCGTCTGTTTTAGACGCTAAAAACGCGTATGACACTTGATTCGCACGAATCCGTTGAGAAATGGGCGAGATACGCCGTGTTACACTTCCGGACGATGAAATCTTGCTAGTTCTCACGTTTTGCAAGCGAAACGCACGTTGCACGGCGTTTCGTTCAATTCGTTCAAGTACTCTCGTATCTCGGACATCCGCGAGGGTTTCGCGTCGAAAACGTGGTTCCCGTCTGTTTTAGACGCTAAAAACGCGTATGACACTTGATTCGCACGAATCCGTTGAGAAATGGCCGAGATACGCCGTGTTACACTTCCGGACGATGAATTCGTTCAATTCGTTCAAGAACTATCGTATCTCGGAGAACCGCGAGAGTTTCGCGTCGAAAACGTTGTCCCCGTCTGTTTTAGACGCTAAAAACGCGTAAGACACTTGATTCGCACGAATCCGTTGAGAAATGGCCGAGATACGCCGTGTTACACTTCCGGACGATGAATTCGTTCAATTCGTTCAAGAACTCTCGTATCTCGGAGAACCGCGAGAGTTTCGCGTCGAAAACGTTGTCCCCGTCTGTTTTAGACGCTAAAAACGCGTAAGACACTTGATTCGCACGAATCCGTTGAGAAATGGCCGAGATACGCCGTGTTACACTTCCGGACGATGAATTCGTTCAATTCGTTCAAGAACTCTCGTATCTCGGAGAACCGCGAGAGTTTCGCGTCGAAAACGTTGTCCCCGTCTGTTTTAGACGCTAAAAACGCGTATGACACTTGATTCGCACGAATCCGTTGAAAAATGGGCGAGATACGCCGTGTTACACTTCCGGACGATGAATACGTTCAATTCGTTCAAGAACTCTCGTATCTCGGACATCCGAGAGTGTTTCGCGTCGAAAACGTGGTCCCCGTCTGTTTTAGACGCTAAAGACGCGTATGACACTTGATTCGCACGAATCCGTTGAGAAATGGCCGAGATACGCCGTGTTGCACTTCCGGATGATGAATTCGTTCAATTCGTTCAAGAACTCTCGTAGCTCGGACATCCGCGAGTGTTTTGCGTCGAAAACATGGTCCCCGTCTGTTTTACACGCTATAAACGCGTATGACACTTGATTCGCACGAATCCGTTGAGAAATGGCCGAGATACGCCGTGTTACACTTCCGGACGATGAATTCGTTCAATTCGTTGAAGAACTTTCGTATCTCGGACATCCGCGAGTGTTTCGCGTCGAAAACGTGGTCCCCGTCTGTTTTAGACGCTATAAACGCGTATGACACTTGATTCGCACGAATCCGTTGAGAAATGGCCGAGATACGCCGTGTTACACTTCCGGACGATGAAATCTTGCTAGTTCTCACGTTTTGCAAGCGAAATGCACGATGCACCGCGTTTCGTTCAATTCGTTCAAGAACTCTCGTATCTCGGACATCCGCGAGTGTTTCGCGTAGAAAACGTGGTCCCCGTCTGTTTTAGACGCTAAAAACGCGTATGACACTTGATTCGCACGAATGCGTTGAGAAATGGCCGAGATACGCCGTGTTGCACTTCCGGACGATGAATTCGTTCAATTCGTTCAAGAACTCTCGTATCTCGGAGAACCGCGAGAGTTTCGCGTCGAAAACGTTGTCCCCGTCTGTTTTAGACGCTAAAAACGCGTATGACACTTGATTCGCACGAATCCGTTGAGAAATGGGCGAGATACGCCGTGTTACACTTCCGGACGATGAAATCTTGCTAGTTCTCACGTTTTGCAAGCGAAACGCACGTTGCACGGCGTTTCGTTCAATTCGTTCAAGTACTCTCGTATCTCGGACATCCGCGAGGGTTTCGCGTCGAAAACGTGGTTCCCGTCTGTTTTAGACGCTAAAAACGCGTATGACACTTGATTCGCACGAATCCGTTGAGAAATGGCCGAGATACGCCGTGTTACACTTCCGGACGATGAATTCGTTCAATTCGTTCAAGAACTATCGTATCTCGGAGAACCGCGAGAGTTTCGCGTCGAAAACGTTGTCCCCGTCTGTTTTAGACGCTAAAAACGCGTAAGACACTTGATTCGCACGAATCCGTTGAGAAATGGCCGAGATACGCCGTGTTACACTTCCGGACGATGAAATCTTGCTAGTTCTCACGTTTTGCATGCGACACGCACGATGCACCGCGTTTCGTTCAATTCGTTCAAGAACTCTCGTATCTCGGACATCCGCGAGTGTTTCGCGTCGAAAACGTGGTCCTCGTCTGTTTTAGACGCTAAAAACGCGTATGACACTTGATTCGCACGAATCCGTTGAGAAATGGACGAGATACGCCGTGTTGCACTTCCGGACGATGAAATCTTGCTAGTTCTCACGTTTTGCAAGCGAAACGCACGATGCACCGCGTTTCGTTCAATTCGTTCAAGAACTCTCGTATCTCGGACATCCGCGAGTGTTTCGCGTCGAAAACGTGGTCCCCGTCTGTTTTAGACGCTAAAAACGCGTATGACACTTGATTCGCACGAATGCGTTGAGAAATGGCCGAGATACGCCGTGTTGCACTTCCGGACGATGAATTCGTTCAAATCGTTCAAGAACTCTCGTATCTCGGAGAACCGCGAGAGTTTCGCGTCGAAAACGTTGTCCCCGTCTGTTTTAGACGCTAAAAACGCGTATGACACTTGATTCGCACGAATCCGTTGAGAAATGGGCGAGATACGCCGTGTTACACTTCCGGACGATGAAATCTTGCTAGTTCTCACGTTTTGCAAGCGAAACGCACGTTGCACGGCGTTTCGTTCAATTCGTTCAAGTACTCTTGTATCTCGGACATCCGCGAGGGTTTCGCGTCGAAAACGTGGTTCCCGTCTGTTTTAGACGCTAAAAACGCGTATGACACTTGATTCGCACGAATCCGTTGAGAAATGGCCGAGATACGCCGTGTTACACTTCCGGACGATGAATTCGTTCAATTCGTTCAAGAACTATCGTATCTCGGAGAACCGCGAGAGTTTCGCGTCGAAAACGTTGTCCCCGTCTGTTTTAGACGCTAAAAACGCGTAAGACACTTGATTCGCACGAATCCGTTGAGAAATGGCCGAGATACGCCGTGTTACACTTCCGGACGATGAATTCGTTCAATTCGTTCAAGAACTCTCGTATCTCGGAGAACCGCGAGAGTTTCGCGTCGAAAACGTTGTCCCCGTCTGTTTTAGACGCTAAAAACGCGTAAGACACTTGATTCGCACGAATCCGTTGAGAAATGGCCGAGATACGCCGTGTTACACTTCCGGACGATGAATTCGTTCAATTCGTTCAAGAACTCTCGTATCTCGGAGAACCGCGAGAGTTTCGCGTCGAAAACGTTGTCCCCGTCTGTTTTAGACGCTAAAAACGCGTATGACACTTGATTCGCACGAATCCGTTGAAAAATGGGCGAGATACGCCGTGTTACACTTCCGGACGATGAATACGTTCAATTCGTTCAAGAACTCTCGTATCTCGGACATCCGAGAGTGTTTCGCGTCGAAAACGTGGTCCCCGTCTGTTTTAGACGCTAAAGACGCGTATGACACTTGATTCGCACGAATCCGTTGAGAAATGGCCGAGATACGCCGTGTTGCACTTCCGGATGATGAATTCGTTCAATTCGTTCAAGAACTCTCGTAGCTCGGACATCCGCGAGTGTTTTGCGTCGAAAACATGGTCCCCGTCTGTTTTACACGCTATAAACGCGTATGACACTTGATTCGCACGAATCCGTTGAGAAATGGCCGAGATACGCCGTGTTACACTTCCGGACGATGAATTCGTTCAATTCGTTGAAGAACTTTCGTATCTCGGACATCCGCGAGTGTTTCGCGTCGAAAACGTGGTCCCCGTCTGTTTTAGACGCTATAAACGCGTATGACACTTGATTCGCACGAATCCGTTGAGAAATGGCCGAGATACGCCGTGTTACACTTCCGGACGATGAAATCTTGCTAGTTCTCACGTTTTGCAAGCGAAATGCACGATGCACCGCGTTTCGTTCAATTCGTTCAAGAACTCTCGTATCTCGGACATCCGCGAATGTTTCGCGTCGAAAACGTTGTCCCCGTCTGTTTTAGACGCTAAAAACGCGTATGACACTTGATTCGCACGAATCCGTTAAGAAATGGCAGAGATACGCCGTGTTACACTTCCGGACGATGAAATCTTGCTAGTTCTCACGTTTTGCAAGCGAAAGGCACGATGTACCGCGTTTCGTTCAATTCGTTCAAGAACTCTCGTATCTCGGACATTCGCGAGTGTCTCGCGTCAAAAACGTTGTCCCCGTCTGTTTTAGACGCTATAAACGCGTATGACACTTGATTCGCACGAATCCGTTGAGAAATGGGCGAGATACGCCGTGTTACACTTCCGGACGATGAAATCTTGCTAGTTCTCACGTTTTGCAAGCGAAACGCACGTTGCACGGCGTTTCGTTCAATTCGTTCAAGTACTCTCGTATCTCGGACATCCGCGAGGGTTTCGCGTCGAAAACGTGGTTCCCGTCTGTTTTAGACGCTAAAAACGCGTATGACACTTGATTCGCACGAATCCGTTGAGAAATGGCCGAGATACGCCGTGTTACACTTCCGGACGATGAATTCGTTCAATTCGTTCAAGAACTATCGTATCTCGGAGAACCGCGAGAGTTTCGCGTCGAAAACGTTGTCCCCGTCTGTTTTAGACGCTAAAAACGCGTAAGACACTTGATTCGCACGAATCCGTTGAGAAATGGCCGAGATACGCCGTGTTACACTTCCGGACGATGAAATCTTGCTAGTTCTCACGTTTTGCATGCGACACGCACGATGCACCGCGTTTCGTTCAATTCGTTCAAGAACTCTCGTATCTCGGACATCCGCGAGTGTTTCGCGTCGAAAACGTGGTCCTCGTCTGTTTTAGACGCTAAAAACGCGTATGACACTTGATTCGCACGAATCCGTTGAGAAATGGACGAGATACGCCGTGTTGCACTTCCGGACGATGAAATCTTGCTAGTTCTCACGTTTTGCAAGCGAAACGCACGATGCACCGCGTTTCGTTCAATTCGTTCAAGAACTCTCGTATCTCGGACATCCGCGAGTGTTTCGCGTCGAAAACGTGGTCCCCGTCTGTTTTAGACGCTAAAAACGCGTATGACACTTGATTCGCACGAATGCGTTGAGAAATGGCCGAGATACGCCGTGTTGCACTTCCGGACGATGAATTCGTTCAATTCGTTCAAGAACTCTCGTATCTCGGAGAACCGCGAGAGTTTCGCGTCGAAAACGTTGTCCCCGTCTGTTTTAGACGCTAAAAACGCGTATGACACTTGATTCGCACGAATCCGTTGAGAAATGGGCGAGATACGCCGTGTTACACTTCCGGACGATGAAATCTTGCTAGTTCTCACGTTTTGCAAGCGAAACGCACGTTGCACGGCGTTTCGTTCAATTCGTTCAAGTACTCTCGTATCTCGGACATCCGCGAGGGTTTCGCGTCGAAAACGTGGTTCCCGTCTGTTTTAGACGCTAAAAACGCGTATGACACTTGATTCGCACGAATCCGTTGAGAAATGGCCGAGATACGCCGTGTTACACTTCCGGACGATGAATTCGTTCAATTCGTTCAAGAACTATCGTATCTCGGAGAACCGCGAGAGTTTCGCGTCGAAAACGTTGTCCCCGTCTGTTTTAGACGCTAAAAACGCGTAAGACACTTGATTCGCACGAATCCGTTGAGAAATGGCCGAGATACGCCGTGTTACACTTCCGGACGATGAAATCTTGCTAGTTCTCACGTTTTGCATGCGACACGCACGATGCACCGCGTTTCGTTCAATTCGTTCAAGAACTCTCGTATCTCGGACATTCGCGAGTGTCTCGCGTCAAAAACGTTGTCCCCGTCTGTTTTAGACGCTATAAACGCGTATGACACTTGATTCGCACGAATCCGTTGAGAAATGGGCGAGATACGCCGTGTTACACTTCCGGACGATGAATACGTTCAATTCGTTCAAGAACTCTCGTATCTCGGACATCCGCGAGTGTTTCGCGTCGAAAACGTGGTCCCCGTCTGTTTTAGACGCTAAAGACGCGTATGACACTTGATTCGCACGAATCCGTTGAGAAATGGCCGAGATACGCCGTGTTGCACTTCCGGACGATAAATTCGTTCAATTCGTTCAAGAACTCTCGTATCTCAGACATCCGCGAGTGTTTTGCGTCGAAAACGTGGTCCCCGTCTGTTTTAGACGCTTTAAACGCGTATGACACTTGATTCGCACGAATCCATTGAGAAATGGCCGAGATACGCCGTGTTACACTTCCGGACGATGAATTCGTTCAATTCGTTCAAGAACTCTCGTATCTCGGACATCCGCGAGTGTTTCGCGTCGAAAACGTGGTCCCCGTCTGTTTTAGACGCTATAAACGCGTATGACACTTCATTCGCACGAATCCGTTGAGAAATGGCCGAGATACGCCGTGTTACACTTCCGGACGATGAATTCGTTCAATTCGTTCAAGAACTCTCGTATCTCGGAGAACCGCGAGAGTTTCGCGTCGAAAACGTTGTCCCCGTCTGTTTTAGACGCTAAAAACGCGTATGACACTTGATTCGCACGAATCCGTTGAGAAATGGGCGAGATACGCCGTGTTACACTTCCGGACGATGAATACGTTCAATTCGTTCAAGAACTCTCGTATCTCGGACATCCGCGAGTGTTTCGCGTCGAAAACATGGTCCCCGTCTGTTTTAGACGCTATAAACGCATATGACACTTGATTCGCACGAATCCGTTGAGAAATGGCCGAGATACGCCGTGTTACACTTCCGGACGATGAATTCGTTCAATTCGTTGAAGAACTTTCGTATCTCGGACATCCGCGAGTGTTTCGCGTCGAAAACGTGGTCCCCGTCTGTTTTAGACGCTATAAACGCGTATGACACTTGATTCGCACGAATCCGTTGAGAAATGGCCGAGATACGCCGTGTTACACTTCCGGACGATGAAATCTTGCTAGTTCTCACGTTTTGCAAGCGAAATGCACGATGCACCGCGTTTCGTTCAATTCGTTCAAGAACTCTCGTATCTCGGACATCCGCGAATGTTTCGCGTCGAAAACGTTGTCCCCGTCTGTTTTAGACGCTAAAAACGCGTATGACACTTGATTCGCACGAATCCGTTAAGAAATGGCAGAGATACGCCGTGTTACACTTCCGGACGATGAAATCTTGCTAGTTCTCACGTTTTGCAAGCGAAAGGCACGATGTACCGCGTTTCGTTCAATTCGTTCAAGAACTCTCGTATCTCGGACATTCGCGAGTGTCTCGCGTCAAAAACGTTGTCCCCGTCTGTTTTAGACGCTATAAACGCGTATGACACTTGATTCGCACGAATCCGTTGAGAAATGGGCGAGATACGCCGTGTTACACTTCCGGACGATGAATACGTTCAATTCGTTCAAGAACTCTCGTATCTCGGACATCCGCGAGTGTTTCGCGTCGAAAACGTGGTCCCCGTCTGTTTTAGACGCTAAAGACGCGTATGACACTTGATTCGCACGAATCCGTTGAGAAATGGCCGAGATACGCCGTGTTGCACTTCCGGACGATGAATTCGTTCAATTCGTTCAAGAACTCTCGTATCTCAGACATCCGCGAGTGTTTTGCGTCGAAAACGTGGTCCCCGTCTGTTTTAGACGCTTTAAACGCGTATGACACTTGATTCGCACGAATCCATTGAGAAATGGCCGAGATACGCCGTGTTACACTTCCGGACGATGAATTCGTTCAATTCGTTCAAGAACTCTCGTATCTCGGACATCCGCGAGTGTTTCGCGTCGAAAACGTGGTCCCCGTCTGTTTTAGACGCTATAAACGCGTATGACACTTCATTCGCACGAATCCGTTGAGAAATGGCCGAGATACGCCGTGTTACACTTCCGGACGATGAATTCGTTCAATTCGTTCAAGAACTCTCGTATCTCGGAGAACCGCGAGAGTTTCGCGTCGAAAACGTTGTCCCCGTCTGTTTTAGACGCTAAAAACGCGTATGACACTTGATTCGCACGAATCCGTTGAGAAATGGGCGAGATACGCCGTGTTACACTTCCGGACGATGAATACGTTCAATTCGTTCAAGAACTCTCGTATCTCGGACATCCGCGAGTGTTTCGCGTCGAAAACATGGTCCCCGTCTGTTTTAGACGCTATAAACGCATATGACACTTGATTCGCACGAATCCGTTGAGAAATGGCCGAGATACGCCGTGTTACACTTCCGGACGATGAAATCTTGCTAGTTCTCACGTTTTGCAAGCGAAACGCACGTTGCACGGCGTTTCGTTCAATTCGTTCAAGAACTCTCGTATCTCGGACATCCGCGAGTGTTTCGCGTCGAAAACGTTGTCCCCGTCTGTTTTAGACGCTATAATCGCGTATGACACTTGATTCGCACGAATCCGTTGAGAAATGGCCCAGATACGCCGTGTTACACTTCCGGACGATGAATTCGTTCAATTCGTTCAAGAACTCTCGCATCTCGGAGAACCGCGAGAGTTTCGCGTCGAAAACGTTGTCCCCGTCTGTTTTAGACGCTAAAAACGCGTATGACACTTGATTCGCACGAATCCGTTGAGAAATGGACGACATACGCCGTGTTACACTTCCGGACGATGAATACGTTCAATTCGTTCAAGAACTCTCGTATCTCGGACATCCGAGAATGTTTTGCGTCGAAAACGCGGTCCCCGCCTGTTTTAGACGCTAAAAACGCGTATGACACTTGATTCGGACGAATCCGTTGAGAAATGGCCGAGATACGCCGTGTTACACTTCCGGACGATGAAATTTTGCTAGTTCTCACGTTTTGCATGCGACACGCACGATGCACCGCGTTTCGTTCAATTCGTTCAAGAACTCTCGTATCTCGGACATCCGCGAGTGTTTCGCGTCGAAAACGTGGTCCTCGTCTGTTTTAGACGCTAAAAACGCGTATGACACTTGATTCGCACGAATCCGTTGAGAAATGGACGAGATACGCCGTGTTGCACTTCCGGACGATGAAATCTTGCTAGTTCTCACGTTTTGCAAGCGAAACGCACGATGCACCGCGTTTCGTTCAATTCGTTCAAGAACTCTCGTATCTCGGACATCCGCGAGTGTTTCGCGTCGAAAACGTGGTCCCCGTCTGTTTTAGACGCTAAAAACGCGTATGACACTTGATTCGCACGAATGCGTTGAGAAATGGCCGAGATACGCCGTGTTGCACTTCCGGACGATGAATTCGTTCAATTCGTTCAAGAACTCTCGTATCTCGGACATCCGCGAGTGTTTCGCGTCGAAAACGTGGTCCCCGTCTGTTTTAGACGCTAAAAACGCGTATGACACTTGATTCGAACGAATCCGTTGAGAAATGGCCGAGATACGTCGTGTTACACTTCCGGACGATGAAGTCTTGCTAGTTCTCACGTTATGCAAGCGAAACGCACGATGCACCGCGTTTCGTTCAATTCGTTCAAGAACTCTCGTATCTCGGACATCCGCGAGTGTTTCGCGTCGAAAACGTGGTCCCCGTCTGTTTTAGACGCTAAAAACGCGTATGACACTTGATTCGCACGAATCCGTGGAGAAATAGCCGAGATACGCCGTGTTACACTTCTGGACGATGAATTCGTTCAATTCGTTCAAGAACTCTCGCATCTCGGAGAACCGCGAGAGTTTCGCGTCGAAAACGTTGTCCCCGTCTGTTTTAGACGCTAAAAACGCGTATGACACTTGATTCGCACGAATCCGTTGAGAAATGGACGACATACGCCGTGTTACACTTCCGGACGATGAATACGTTCAATTCGTTCAAGAACTCTCGTATCTCGGACATCCGAGAATGTTTTGCGTCGAAAACGCGGTCCCCGCCTGTTTTAGACGCTAAAAACGCGTATGACACTTGATTCGGACGAATCCGTTGAGAAATGGCCGAGATACGCCGTGTTACACTTCCGGACGATGAAATTTTGCTAGTTCTCACGTTTTGCATGCGACACGCACGATGCACCGCGTTTCGTTCAATTCGTTCAAGAACTCTCGTATCTCGGACATCCGCGAGTGTTTCGCGTCGAAAACGTGGTCCTCGTCTGTTTTAGACGCTAAAAACGCGTATGACACTTGATTCGCACGAATCCGTTGAGAAATGGACGAGATACGCCGTGTTGCACTTCCGGACGATGAAATCTTGCTAGTTCTCACGTTTTGCAAGCGAAACGCACGATGCACCGCGTTTCGTTCAATTCGTTCAAGAACTCTCGTATCTCGGACATCCGCGAGTGTTTCGCGTCGAAAACGTGGTCCCCGTCTGTTTTAGACGCTAAAAACGCGTATGACACTTGATTCGCACGAATGCGTTGAGAAATGGCCGAGATACGCCGTGTTGCACTTCCGGACGATGAATTCGTTCAATTCGTTCAAGAACTCTCGTATCTCGGACATCCGCGAGTGTTTCGCGTCGAAAACGTGGTCCCCGTCTGTTTTAGACGCTAAAAACGCGTATGACACTTGATTCGAACGAATCCGTTGAGAAATGGCCGAGATACGTCGTGTTACACTTCCGGACGATGAAGTCTTGCTAGTTCTCACGTTATGCAAGCGAAACGCACGATGCACCGCGTTTCGTTCAATTCGTTCAAGAACTCTCGTATCTCGGACATCCGCGAGTGTTTCGCGTCGAAAACGTGGTCCCCGTCTGTTTTAGACGCTAAAAACGCGTATGACACTTGATTCGCACGAATCCGTGGAGAAATAGCCGAGATACGCCGTGTTACACTTCTGGACGATGAATTAGTTCAATTCGTTCAAGAACTCTCGTATCTCGGACATCCGCGAGGGTTTCGCGTCGAAAACGTGGTCCCCGTCTGTTTTAGACGCTAAAAACCCGTATGACACTTGATTCGAACGAATCCGTTGAGAAATGGCCGAGATACGTCGTGTTACACTTCCGGACGATGAAATCTTGCTAGTTCTCACGTTTTGCAAGCGAAACACACGATGCACCGCGTTTCGTTCAATTCGTTCAAGAACTTTCGTATCTCGGACATCCGCGAGTGTTTCGCGTCGAAAACGTGGTCCCCGTCTGTTTTAGACGCTAAAAACGCGTATGACACTTGATTCGCACGAATCCGTTGAGAAATGGCCGAGATACGCCGTGTTACACTTCCGGACGATGAATTCGTTCAATTCGTTCAAGAACTCTCGTATCTCGGACATCCGCGAGTGTTTCGCGTCGAAAACGTGGTCCTCGTCTGTTTTAGACGCTAAACACGCGTATGACACTTGATTCGCACGAATCCGTTGAGAAATGGCCGAGATGCGCCCTGTTACACTTCCGGACGATGAAATCTTGCTAGTTCTCACGTTTTGCAAGCGAAACGCACGATGCACCGCGTTTCGTTCAATTCGTTCAAGAACTTTCGTATCTCGGACATCCGCGAGTGTTTCGCGTCGAAAACGTGGTCCCCGTCTGTTTTAGACGCTAAAAACGCGTATGACACTTGATTCGTACGAATCTGTTGAGAAATAGCCGAGATACGCCGTGTTACACTTCCGGACGATGAATTCGTTCAATTCGTTCAAGAACTCTCGTATCTCGGACATCCGCGAGTGTTTCGCGTCGAAAACGTGGTCCCCGTCTGTTTTAGACGCTATAAACGCGTATGACACTTGATTCGCACGAATCCGTTGAGAAATGGGCGACATACGCCGTGTTACACTTCCGGACGATGAATACGTTCAATTCGTTCAAGAACTCTCGTATCTCGGACATCCGAGAATGTTTTGCGTCGAAAACGCGGTCCCCGTCTGTTTTAGACGCTATAAACGCGTATGACACTTGATTCGGACGAATCCGTTGAGAAATGGCCGAGATACGCCGTGTTACACTTCCGGACGATGAAATCTTGCTAGTTCTCACGTTTTGCATGCGACACGCACGATGCACCGCGTTTCGTTCAATTCGTTCAAGAACTCTCGTATCTCGGACATCCGCGAGTGTTTCGCGTCGAAAACGTGGTCCTCGTCTGTTTTAGACGCTAAAAACGCGTATGACACTTGATTCGCACGAATCCGTTGAGAAATGGACGAGATACGCCGTGTTGCACTTCCGGACGATGAAATCTTGCTAGTTCTCACGTTTTGCAAGCGAAACGCACGATGCACTGCGTTTCGTTCAATTCGTTCAAGAACTCTCGTATCTCGGACATCCGCGAGTGTTTCGCGTCGAAAACGTGGTCCCGGTCTGTTTTAGACGTTAAAAACGCGTATGACACTTGATTCGCACGAATCCGTTGAGAAATGGCCGAGATACGCCGTGTTACACTTCCGGACGATGAATTCGTTCAATTCGTTCAAGAACTCTCGTATCTCGGACATCCGCGAGTGTTTCGCGTCGAAAACGTGGTCCTCGTCTGTTTTAGACGCTAAACACGCGTATGACACTTGATTCGCACGAATCCGTTGAGAAATGGCCGAGATGCGCCCTGTTACACTTCCGGACGATGAAATCTTGCTAGTTCTCACGTTTTGCAAGCGAAACGCACGATGCACCGCGTTTCGTTCAATTCGTTCAAGAACTTTCGTATCTCGGACATCCGCGAGTGTTTCGCGTCGAAAACGTGGTCCCCGTCTGTTTTAGACGCTAAAAACGCGTATGACACTTGATTCGTACGAATCTGTTGAGAAATAGCCGAGATACGCCGTGTTACACTTCCGGACGATGAATTCGTTCAATTCGTTCAAGAACTCTCGTATCTCGGACATCCGCGAGTGTTTCGCGTCGAAAACGTGGTCCCCGTCTGTTTTAGACGCTATAAACGCGTATGACACTTGATTCGCACGAATCCGTTGAGAAATGGGCGACATACGCCGTGTTACACTTCCGGACGATGAATACGTTCAATTCGTTCAAGAACTCTCGTATCTCGGACATCCGAGAATGTTTTGCGTCGAAAACGCGGTCCCCGTCTGTTTTAGACGCTATAAACGCGTATGACACTTGATTCGGACGAATCCGTTGAGAAATGGCCGAGATACGCCGTGTTACACTTCCGGACGATGAAATCTTGCTAGTTCTCACGTTTTGCATGCGACACGCACGATGCACCGCGTTTCGTTCAATTCGTTCAAGAACTCTCGTATCTCGGACATCCGCGAGTGTTTCGCGTCGAAAACGTGGTCCTCGTCTGTTTTAGACGCTAAAAACGCGTATGACACTTGATTCGCACGAATCCGTTGAGAAATGGACGAGATACGCCGTGTTGCACTTCCGGACGATGAAATCTTGCTAGTTCTCACGTTTTGCAAGCGAAACGCACGATGCACTGCGTTTCGTTCAATTCGTTCAAGAACTCTCGTATCTCGGACATCCGCGAGTGTTTCGCGTCGAAAACGTGGTCCCGGTCTGTTTTAGACGTTAAAAACGCGTATGACACTTGATTCGCACGAATCCGTTGAGAAATGGACGAGATACGCCATGTTACACTTCCGGACGATGATTTCGTTCAATTCGTTCAAGAACTATCGTATCTCGGACATCCGCGAGTGTTTCGCGTCGAAAACGTGGTCCCCGTCTGTTTTAGACGCTAACAACGCGTATGACACTTGATTCGCACGAAACCGTTGAGAAATGGCCGAGATACGCCGTGTTGCACTTCCGGACGATGGATTCGTTCAATACGTTCAAGAACTCTCGTATCTCGGACATCCGCGAGTGTTTCGCTTCGAAAACGTGGTCTCCGTCTGTTTTAGACGCTATAAACGCGTATGTCTCTTGATTCGCACGAATCCGTTGAGTAATGGCCGAGATACGCCGTGTTACACTTCCGGACGATGAATTCGTTCAATTCGTTCAAGAACTTTCGTATCTCGGACATCCGCGAGTGTTTCGCGTCGAAAACGTGGTCCCCGTCTGTTTTAGACGCTAAAAACACGTATGACACTTGATTCGCACGAATCCGTTGAGAAATGGCCGAGATACGCCGTGTTACACTTCCGGACGATGAAATCTTGCTAGTTCTCACGTTTTGCAAGCGAAACGCACGTTGCACGGCGTTTCGTTCAATTCGTTCAAGAACTCTCGTATCTCGGACATCCGCGAGTGTTTCGCG